>JABCKI010005829.1:0-36592 GCA_018282025.1 Sphagnurus paluster
AGTCGAACCAGCTCGGGTGGTAAATCAACCGTAAGTCGAGCTGAATTACGGTAAATCATCTGTAAATAAGGACTTTTGTCAACTTATCCTATGGAATCCTACTTATGTGGGTGAACCAGTGGTTCAGAAGGACTTTTTGGCACTTATTGGGGTGAAGTAAGGCTATTTTAAGACTACATATCATCATAAGTTGTTCTTTTTACTTCATAATAAATTATTTTTCATTGCATTTTTGTATTACAAGGCTATATACATGTGGGGAGGGCTCGAGAACAGTAAATTGGAGAGCAAGAGAGCGCGAAAGCTGGTAGGAAGGGAGCCGAACATCGTTCGGACCCTGCCAAAGCGCTTATTTCTGGAAGCGGGGCTGATCGCATGTCCCTGAGTGACCTATGCGTCTGTCCAACGCAAGTTGGACGCTGCAGACGTGCTCCCGCCCCCTCGAAGGAGTCGCGACGACGCAGGCAGGCAGCGCCGCGCCGCGCCGTCACGCATCACGTGACTGTAAATCATTTCTAATAAGTATGCTTCACCAGATTTCTTACGAGGTTTACCGTTTAATCTACACTTTTTCATCTTTTATCGATAGTGCCATTGAAATACAAATAAGAATTTCTTGCGTTTCTCCCTGATTCTTGACTCGACCTGGATTCGAACTGCGGTGCTAGGTCTCAGTCGTCGCGTGAGTGTCTGCATAGATCATTACTTGAATTTTTTTTTCATTTCTATTATAAATCTTCAATTTTTAGTCCCTCCCACCAACATGTCCAGTGTGAAGCGTGCGGTCGAAGAAAAGGAAAAGGGAAACAAGCTCTTTAGAGACGGCCAGATTGATGGGTGAGTACCTTCTACGCATCCATTATCGTTCTCTTCACTCATCTTTTCACCACCCAAAGCTCGAAGAAGCATTACGCTGAGGCAACTTTTCGCGCGCTTTCCCGCTTTCGAAAGAGTCTGATAACGGTATCCAGGCTGAAAAACCCCCGTCTACCCGTCAAACTTAAGCGCAGCGTTATATGAGCTGGGTGATTATCGTAGCTGTGTAGACGCAATCCTGCGTTCGTGGTCGAAAAACCCAGACTCATCCGTCGCTGTGAAGCTCTCCTCGCGTCTTTGCAAGGCGCTATGCCATTGCATTCATTCCAGAGCCATCGACGCGACGTATGCCTCGGAAAAGGCGTCCGAGATCGAGGCCATAGAAAGTCTATCCAGATCAGGGGATTCACAGATTGCCGAAACGTGGACTCAGTGGAGGAATGTTCAATTAAACCACCACTTCAATGAACTAGCACACAAAGCCAAGGTGCGCTTTTCGCACATGCCCATTTCCAAGGGTACTCCGTTTGTCTTTTTCACTCTCCTTGCAGTAAAATATTGCTCACTGAAAAATAGGGATCAGTCAATGACCTTTTTTAACATTGATTTAATCTCACTTTTCGACGGTTGGGACAAAGACGATCCCAGCCCCGTGAATATCCAAACCTTTGCCAAAAATGGGTCTCTACCGCTCGCGTTTCTGTTTGGTGGTGCAGGAGATGGTATGTCTAGTCATTGTTATAAGTTTACTTGACGCCTAGCTTACCGGAAAAACAGCTCGACATGTTTTCGGAACTATTCTCGGTCTGACCCGCGCCCATAAGAAGCTTCGCCCTGTAGAGAAAAAGGCTTTGAAGACTCACATTACTGTACTAGACATCCACTTTGCGACCGTAGCTCGGGACCTCGTTCTTTTCTGGCTACTCAACAAACTCGTCGAGGAAAAACTAGACGCCATCAGTCGCCTTGAAATCCAAGCTGCTCTAGTATACATGTACTAATATTGGTTAGGCGATGCCAGATTATGCATACTGCAGGTGCTCTCGTGAACCTGGTTGTGCTTTCAAACGTTAACCCTCTCCAGGATGATAGCGGCAGTCAAAGAAATTAAACACGAACTCTCCTGTGTCTCACCGTGCTTTCCTAAGTGGTTACATGTTGACGTCAATTCGGTCCAGCCGATCGTCCGTGCGCTTAATTATTGGTCCACGAACACGAGTATCACTGCGTCGGGGCTCATTTCCCATCACAGCCATAGGAGCCCAATCGAGCACATAAAGGCGATGTCTGGTGGCCCATTCGGCATGTTCGGTGATCCACTAGCAGGCAGGCGTCAAGATGCAGCGGCAGCCGACAGGATGGGCCCACTTGAGTTGCGGCGCGTAGGCGAGGCGTTTGGACTGGGGAGCGTGCCACTCGCCAAGGTCCGCGAGGTGATCCAGAAGAATAAAGTGGAAAGCATGGTCTTGGCTGATTTTGACAAGAATACGCCATGGCGGCTAGAGCACGAGGCGGAGTGGTACACGAGGGTCAAGGTTTTTGTACCCCTGTCGAAGATGTGGCATTTACATCCTGGGCTCGAATATTATGGTCAGATCAGGGGTGAAAATGTCTCTGAGTCGACAATGAGAAAGGTATTTCTTTGACATACCATTCCTTGATACCGCAACTTAAATACTCTGACCCAGATCGCGAGGGATGTGCAAAAATCCTGGAAGCCCAACATCACCCTTCTGGTGAGACTTAAAGAGTTAATGAGCCCTCCCATGATCTTAATCCTTGCAGGATGGTACAAAAGATGGCTACCCTAGTTTTGACTATGACGTCTTCACGATCGTACACCAAATCGCCGAATTTAGCAAGAACACGGGGCTCAACCTAAAGGTAGATAAAACATCTCCATCATTCTCATATGTAGCTACATTCTTTGAGAACGTGGCTGGAGCAATCAAGATTCTGCTAGAAACCATCAAAGTCGAGTTCATATGTGGTGAAGTCAACAAAGAAATATCGAAAATTCGTCATCTACTCCTCGAAAGACTTACTATTAAAAATATGTCGTCCAGGGATTACACGAACGGCACATTGAATACCGCTATTTATACCCTTCCGGTTTTGCAGGATATACCCGACTCTGCTGTCAGCGCAAACTGCTTGTGGAATACTACCGTCTGGAAAAACGATGCTGAATTTTGTTACACGTAAGCAGTCATTCTCTTTGATTCTTTGTGACTTAGTAAGACAGAAAAAAAAAAACCAGGTATACCTTACTTCTTCCTGAAGACCTTCCTAGATACCTAGGAATTCGTGAGCTGAATGGAAAAGCCGTCATAGAGCGCTTGAAACTCACAAAAAGCCCCCTTCCTCGCCCGCTTTCTGCACTAGCCTCTTGCGAAAATCTGCGAGATTGGCTCGCCGGTCTTTTTATCGCAACTGTATCTCCGGGAACCTTCCAACAACGCCCACACTTTGTCAAACTTCCTAACACTCTGGTTGTGTTTGTAGCCCTTTTAATCGAGCTTAGGGACATCGGATACCCAAGTCATTGGCTTGCGGAATACCTGCAAGTTCTACTCAGTGGTGCCCTTATTACTGACCGTCTCGCCTACCGCAACCAAATTCCCCGTCCCATCTCCGACCTTCGCAAACGGGGAGATCAACACCGCCTCCGGATAGACCCATGGCTCTCAGACCTCGAAGCCATTCTCGCGTCTTCAAGGGGCGGATTGCCCTTCGCACTGCAGATGCCTGTCGGACTTGATACAAAGGCGGACGACATCGGTCACTACAAGGCTTCGATCAGCGCGAATATGTTCTACTCTAGTCCGATTGTACGATTCCCAGAGAACGATGCTGTATTGTCGTTGCTCTTCTACAGGGACGCGAAGGAGTTCCATCCGAAAATATCCAAGACTGCGGGTACACTTGACTGGTTCCTCCAAGAAATCCCTGATATTGTGGACGGACGGGTAACGCCCACGCCAGGAACATTCCATATCATTACGGGGCCCGACTACATTGATTTGGCGAAAGGCGAGGTGGCGTGGAGGATGAGCAAAACGACGATAGCGCGCATGAGGAAAGAGAATTGGGTCATGGTGGCGTGGAGAGCCGATTTTTGGGTAGATAGTACGTCACAGTACTCACTGACTTACTGCGGGAAGGTGTCCTGATGTATTTTCCATTTCTAGCAACTATCCCGTGCCCAGCGAGCCGATGGCAGAATGTGGATTCCCCGGTTTAATATTGTTGACATTACCCTTTAGGGTTCTACGGACCTCTCAACTTTTCCTCAGCTCGACAACTGCCCCGATCAATGATTTTGTTCATGTGAGGCTGATCCACCTCAAGGCTCTTGCACCTCAGTTATTTCGTTTATGACTATCCAGCAGTTCTTTTCGTGTAACTTAAACCAGCGGACCAACTGTATCCTATTGCTTTGCCAAATTCAGATTCTAATTCTAGTCTGACTTTTTATCGATCTTGTACCCATCGACAGTTGCTCAGTCAGCTTCAGCCCAAGAAATCTAGGGTTTCATTACGACAGTGACGAAACTTTTCACCTCGGAACGTGTTGTTCGAGATAGCTCATCGTACCTATCACTACTTGCAACGTGGTGAACATGGTGATCAAAAATGCGCGATTGGAGTTTCCACCACTCCGTTCAGGGTTTCACTTGAGAAATAGTTTCGTCCCGTAGATAGACCGCTCAGATACGTACATGTATCCATGCTTTCGCACGCACCAATCCAACGAGGCATGCGAGCTTAAATACCGCAAGAAGTGAGTCTCCGATGCCGACTTGACATAGAATAACGCACACATCAAACTACCACTACCACTACCACCACCCTCACCCTAGACGCTATCTCATATTATGCTTGGCGCATTTAAAATCAAACCCTACGACTTGGAACCCGTATTCGCAACTTGGACTGAAGGCCCAATATTCGATGGAAATCCAAAGACGGATATGCCAGTCGAAGATTGGCTTGACCTTATCAAGGCTGAGTGCGAGGCGAGGAAGATCCCAGAGGAGTATTGGTATAAAGTTGCACAACACTTCATGGGCCCTGCAGCAAAAGCAAGGTGCGCAGATGGTAGTAACATAGACTGTTAGTAATGGTGCTAACTTCAATTCAAGGCTCAATGAATTGAAAGCGGTCATTGCCAAGGTGCATGGCGGCAGATATCGCTGGACTTGGAAGAAATTCCGGGTCGCAATGCAGAGTATGGGTTGTATGTCATCATTTTCCGTTTCGTTCTGCCGACCAATAATGAGACTGATACTTTTGCACAGGGAACATAGACGGCGCACAGACGCAGACAATCAAAGTATCGAAGTCAACCGGTTCGTGGTGGACACTGAAGAGGAAGGAAAGCCAGGATGGTTCCTCCGTCGCCGCAGCAACGGAAGGTGTACCTCCACGACCAACACCTTCGCGCTCCAACTCCATATTCCGCAGTTCCAAGAAGGCCTCTGAAGAAAAGGTACCCAGACCTCCTGTTCCAGTGCGCTCTGAGTCCTCATTTTGGGGTACGAAGAAGGTTGTCTACGAAGAGCCCGTGGAGGCACCAGCGGTTCACCGCCCACCCACGAGATCCAATACGGAGATGTTCTGGCCAAAGAGAGCATCCAAGGAGGAAGCCGACGACGAGGAAAAGCGACCGTCCCTTCCACCCAAGTCAAGCTCCGACGTCGGTACTACGGTTACTCGTCCGAAACCCCCTACACCTACACGATCCCATACGATAGACGCGGGCGGTACGTTCCCCCCCTTCTGAATTGGTATCACCATGCTCACAAGAGAAACTTGATTAGCAGTCACAACCATCACACAAGCGCCTATCTGGCTCCTGAACGCTTGCAATGCGCTCGAATATATCACGAGCGAGCACCCTAAGGCTATGAGTGTAATCAGTGCCATCCTGATCACTGCGGGGTCGATTCCGGCCATCCCTGCTATCAGTGCCGGTGCCGGTGGCGCGGTCTTGGCCTCGGGAGCAGCACATGCTATCGGGGCCATCGCGGTCGGATTGGGTCAGGCGCTCAACAGCACAATGAAAAACCAAAACCAAAACCAAACCCCAAGCGATAGCCACGCCGTAATACACGAATCGAGTGACATATGATAAACGTGCTGGCCATTTGGATCATTTTTAAGAGCCGACATCTATAGAGAAACACTGTCATAGTAATTTAAATTATTTTACGAACGTACCATATATGCCTTTACACATTGTACTTCAAGACCGAATATTATTTGCGGGATTGGCTGTTGTCGAATCTCGGCATCCAGCAGCCTTCCACCTCCGGTATTTTCCCATCCTCGACCGCAACTCCGTCGACAAAAACGCCACCTTCTGCGTCGGCCGGATCCACACGAATTCCGGCATCGATACATATACTGAGAAAATCCGCTGGTAAGGGAGCAGAAATGCCCAGGCGAAAGCGTTTCCTTACTCCGCGAGGCCGGTATCGCTGCAGAGGCATTGATGTGGTGCGAACCTTTTCAAGGATGAGAAAACGTACGAAGAAAGACACGTGAGATGCATGTAGAAACATTCGACCCTCTGGTACCATTGCTATCTGACTGATTGTTTCGGAAGGAGCTTTCCTGGAGTATAGGGTATCTCCGAGGATTGGGGCTGGAGGAAAACGTAAGATGGATATCTTATCGAGCAAAATGAGATAACAGATTTACCATGTAGACACTGGGCCAGATGTAGTCGAAGTTGGTGCTTATGGCCAGTATGAAGTTTGAGTCGAAGAAGAGAAAGAGGTGCCGTTGGCTACCGAATGGTAAATGACGTGAATTCATGTGCTGAGGCCATTCCGCTCACGGAAGAAGCAACACATTCCCATCCCGTAATCGACGGTTCCGCCTGCGGTGAAGGATCCAGTGTCGCACGCCCGTCGTCGTACTGAATAGACGCACGAATCTCTCCGGATTTCGTTGGAAATGACTTTTCCCCGCCTCGTACCAGTGCCAAATAGGTCTTTTCCACACTTCTATCCTGGAATTGTTTGGAAAGTTGTTGGGCTTGCGCTAGAGAGCGTGCAAGCAGTAATGCGCCAGTTGTACCCTGAAGGCATGAAAGTTCTTGTTATCGAGACCGGAACACGCCTCCGACTAATTTAGCAAATACGTACTTTGTCAAGACGGTGGACGGGGAAAGGTTGGTGACCCAACACTCTTCCAAGTCCTAATCACACAATTAATCTTGGTTTATTCAATTCACATTAGCACATTTACGCACCATCGAGAAGCCCGTTAAACTCCTTTTTAGATTCCAGACCTTCCCTTCTGGCTTTCTTATACACATTGAATTTACGCGGGAGAGCATCAAACCAAAAAAATCACTCACAGGAGAATGGTTTAGCTGACACACAAGCCCAGGTGGTTTTTGCAGGACAATGGTCCCTCGATCCCAATATATGACAGGACGGAGAGAGCCTTTAGCTTTCTGCCACATATTAGATGCCATTAAATCTAGTTGTATCACTTGAGGATACATGATACTATTAAAGACAACCAATTGGTACCGTAAGGACTTACATGTTATATTGCGATGAGTGAACTCCGGGAGAGGCAAAAGCGCTACTAGTAATGGGTGTGAGTGCCGAGTGAAGTGGTCAACATTTGTGAATTGGTCAGTCTCGTGACTATCGTGTCATGCCCAAATACGACCAGACAACGCGTTTGGTACCATTGTTGCCGCCAATCCAGCACTCCAATCTTTCTTTCTGATACAAATTTTCTAGTAATTATATAGTTTTAGATGATGGATGGACTCTATACATGGCCAACTATTTCACTCATGCAGTACTTGGGGCTCTGTTTACCATGTGCTTCGTGGATCAATATTTGGCGCTGTTTCCAGTTCAGTGTATTCGAACTTGCCTCCTACCATCAACTGCAGCCTGAGTCTGACCAGACCAAGAGAGTTCCTAGCTATCGATTTTCTCAATAGGCACATTAGTTTAATTTGCAAAAAACCTTTCATCACAGCTCAACACTACTTCTGGCAACGCACACACCGCAGTACACATTCTAGGCTTCACTGGTCTTTATTTGTTGCTTTATCATCAATAATCATCCTAAATCTTCTTCAGATGGCTTCTGAAACACCTTTTCTACGTGCAATACTTCCGTCACTTCCTAGTGATCTAGCCAAGAAAGTCCGGACGCTATGTGGCTCAACCTCGGGATCTGAGTATATTCTTGACACTATAATCAGGCTTATAAGTGGCGCAGAATGTGCACCTGGTGCGGGTGCAGACGCGAACCAGTGGAAAGACAAACAAGAGGATGTGGCAAGAATTCTTGGTGGTATGACAACTCGTCCAGAATCTAAACGAGCCCGAGAAGAAGATGATCAGTCTGAACGCAAGGTAGCTAAACGACAGCGCTCGTCAGTGGAGGGCGATCCTTCATCGCGAGCTGATCCACTATTTACCATTCACGCCGTCTCAGCCACATCACCAGTTCGCAAAAAGGTTGACATTACTATTCACAAGACCGTTCTTACCCTCTCCCATCCTACCAGCCATACCGTCGAAGCCACAATCCCGCTCTCAACGCTGTCTAGGGCATTTATCCTCCCAACACGAGGCAAGCAAAAGGCACACTGGACTGTTGTCCTCCTCACGTCGGACACTATGGATCGCGGAAAGCTCGCAAACAATTATCCTCAAGTAATATTCGGGGTTGATGCTACCGCCACTACGGCACTCTCATATACCGTTCACGGCAAAGCACCTACCACTATAGCGAAAGGCGGAGCGTTGCGTCCCATACTCCTAGACTTCCTCACTCGACTGCCAACACCTCTCATTGAGCCGACACCAGATGTGTTCAAAAGTGTATGCACGGGTATCACGAGCGGCGTCAGCGCTAATGAGTCGGGCGTTCCTGGTGTGGAGGCCTACCGTGGCGCGAAACCCGGTAGCCTCTGGTTCTCTTCTCAGGGCGTGCTATGGGGCGAGAGCCGCCCGTGCGAGTTCTGGGCTCTCGAGGATCTCATTGGGAAAAGTGAGGGTTTGCGGGTCGTTGGGGGCACTGGGCGGACTTGCTCCATTGTGCTGACGCGCAAAAGTAGTGAAGACCTTGCCGAGGGCGAAGAGGACGTCGGAATAGAGGTGGAGTTTGGGATGGTAGATGCGAAGGAGCGACCGGGAATCGACGCTTGGGTTCGCACTCATCGACACTTGTTTGGGAAGAAGGTTGTGGGTGATACGAAGGCGAATGCACATGCAGAGGCTGACTCTGATGAAGAGGACGAGGACTTTGAGATGGACTCCGATGAAGACCTCGATGGGTCTACGTCTTCCAGCACCAGCTCTGATGAGGAACAGGGCAGTGGTGGTGAGGGAAGCGATGATGCAGAAGAAAGTGACAAGGAGGGTTCTGATGAGGAAGAGCCTAAAGAAGAAAACCATCCGCTAATGCGTCCGGGAGCCATGCCACGGAAGATGAACCGTGCCGTGATTGACATGGTGGTTGGAATGGTTGAGGAGGATATGATGGGCACTTCTAATGCCCCAGAACCAGACAGCGAAGATGACAGTCACGATGCATTGGAGGAGGAAGTCGATGAGTTGGAGGATTGAAAGAGTACAATATTGAGTAGTGACGTTGTGTTTAAATGTTCATAGACTAGATACACACCGGATTGAATTCAAAAGCCTAACAGTACAGCTGAGCGCTAAGGTCTAACACTGCATATAATAAAGCTCACGTTTTTTTGGAAAACTATACACATGCAATCATTACGTAATTTTAGAAAATAAATTGATCCACCTGTAACAGTGTGGCGCACACCATTGACGTTGCCTAAGCAACTTTGACCCTGAGAAGAGAAAATATTTTCACTTGTATTGCGGATTTCCTATCATTCAATAATCAAGCGGATAAAACAGAAAATTTAATAACTCCATCGTGAGCGATGAGACCAGGATGCCTTATTTTTCCCGTCAATTTGGGCATGATAAATGTAGAGAGGATTCAGCCATTAGGAAGGGGGAGCGGAAAACAAGTGACGCAGACCGAGAGAAAAACCTATATAAATGAGATCGGAAACGGACACCAACTCATCATGGTTTTGAACTATGAAACCTTGAAACCACCATCAATATATGCCACCGGTTAGTAAAGAAACTCAAGTTCGTTTCAGTTGAATTTTTCATGAAAGAGAGTCGGCGGGATATAATTGAAGGTCGGTCACGCATCATGAATTACACAAACTATCCAGCTAATAGCCTTGAATCTATCTTTAGTGGTAAAACTGGCATGTCACATTTACCCTTCAACATGTGGATGGCGATTGGAACCATCTCCCGGGTAATTTACTCCTTGGAAAGAGAAAGCTTGATGTTGGGGACCAGCACTGAGAGGACTACCTACTCCTGAAAAATATGTGACCAGAAATATTATTTGATTTTAGGTACGTTAGGAAAACGATGATACGAAATTTTTTCAAGCTGAGAGAACTTGAAACCACTAGGAGGTGAGGATGATCATTAAATGTTACTGAAAGATGAGAGTAAACTCCTGAGATGTGAGCCTCCATAAAAGCTTCGGGGAGAGGATCCAGCCATTGTTCGGGCTTCCATTCATACGAGTCAGGCAGCCAAAGAGCGGGCTTCCTGTTGCTGTTCGGGATCGATTCTTGGGAGCAGCAGCTTCGTGTAAGTCGCTTACATGACGCCCTTTGATCAGAATTGAGAGAAGTACCATGGCGTCGACATACCATGTTAATGCAAGTGAGCCCCGCAGATACCTGGGAATGTGCCATAGGCTTTAGATATGAATGGGAACACAAGTTTCACATGCACAATTTTTGGCGGCAGATGGCGCCGAGCGCCGCAAGTTCGTCTTGTAGTATTTCTCCGTGCTGTTCACGCGCCACATGTATCTCTTGGCGAAGCTTTTCCCGAGTGTCAGGGTTATGGACTAAAACGAAGGAGGCGCGGGAGAGACCGCTAGACGTCGTAACTTTTGCAGCAAAATGAGACACCTATGAGATGAGATTATGTATCTGAAATGCTCGAATCTAAAGACAGACGCATGTCATCTAAAGACTCGTATGAAGAATAAGTTACATCAGGAAGATGACATGATCTTTTCACGTGTCTTTTTCGTCTTTTAAAAGACTAAAAAGTTGAAAAAGACAGAAAGATCATACGTCTTTCAGAAGCCATGTCCGTTTTCTTTCATAAGACAGTATTTACTTGAATATGGTCTTTGCAAAGACTTCATGTCTTTTTAAATACATCAATTGACTTTCTCAAGCTAGAAAATCTGCCCAAAAGTTCAAGCTCAAGTGAGACAAAATTCACAGAATCTGCAGGAAATTGCTATTGGTGGCTACGAAGAAATACACAAAAAGCTACCAGAAGACACAATATCACTACACTACACTGCAATTATAGAATACTGCCCTTCAATTATACATCAGCATTGCCTCAGGCCGTGAATCAGAACCCATTATCTCATGGAGTCGAGCATGTAAAGGCCGTCGTAGCAAGTGTTGTGAAGGTGATTGTTGCTGTCCGGCTCGACGATTTCCACGGCCTTGAGAATGGGGGCCACATGCGCGCGGGTGGGAGTGGTAGAGCATAATGGTGTGGCATGAGAAAGTTTGATCATGGAAAAATGCTACACATTGCTGTTAGTTAATGGAGTAGAAGACATGAGTGTGTCATACCGTCTTTAATGGTCTCTTGAGGGAGAGAAAGTATGGGAAGGGGGGATATGAAAGGAAAGGAGACATCGGAAGAGGCGACAGGTGCCTGCCCACAAGCCGGGCAATGTGACCCCAAAAACGAAAACATTGGAAGAGGCGACAGGTGCCCGCCCACAAGCCGGGCAATGTGAAGGTAAATGTACACACATCAAAGAGGCTATATGCACCCACCCACAAACCGGGCAATGTGAGGGTACAGGAATCATGTCCAGACAGACCTGGATACATGGAGGGGGGCAGGATGAGGGTGAAAACGAACGGACGGCATGGCTGACGTGGCAGTATTGATCTCGTGCGCTTGTTCGTTTCGCAAGGTTTTTTTTTCAGTTCAGATAATCGTTTGGCTAACAAGAATGTAAATGTGTCCATCCAACCGTGAATGTAGTGTAGCAGTTTCTCGTATTGAGAGTCAGTTAAGTTACTTCACGTCCGTTCATCTGTTCAAACCCCACAGGTGGTGAAATATTTTAGTCTTATTTAGGACAAGCAAACATGATGAACCCAAGTCACACAAAAGTCCAGACAGATTAGAAAGACCGTGTTTCAAAGTAGAAGATCCCAAAGACGCCAAAGCATCAAGCTAAAGACACAAATGAGCTCCAAGCAAAAGACATAATGGCAAAGTGAAAGACTAAGTTGTCCAAAAAAGCGAAATCGGCCTTAAGTCAAAGCTAAAGCTCGTGTCATCTTCCTGATGCAGGAATATTATCAATGCGTTTTCATATATACTCATATATGTGACGTTTTCTTGGCATTAAATTGGGGGTTAAAATTAAGAGTAATTTATATGTGCTGACTCCTCATTTTCTCTGGAAATGGCGCAGACGCTTGGAATCTTGGCGAGAGACTGATCTAACTCAGGGCCTGTTAACGTTCTGGCAGAGTTTAATATGAGTGACACGATCAGTGTGACAAACCGTGACCCTCCCGCATCTCTTGAACCCATTGGTCTGTATCACTACACTGTATGGACGGCCCCAAAGTTGCGAAGTATGCTCTGAGGTGTTTTTATTAAACTAAAGAAAAATTCTAATTTAACAAAGGAAGCGTAAATTGACCGACAAAACAATTCCCAATGTCATCCTACAAAACCCCGATTTTGCGCAGGACTCGCGAATGTACCAGGACTTGTTGGAGATGGAACGCAAGCTTGACTGGACTATGATGAGGAAGCGTGTAGAAATCCAGGACGCGTTAGCGAGGAACCCAACGGTGCGAAGACCATTAACTCCTGGGCTGACGCGTTTAACATGTCTACAGACAACACGTACGTTACGACTGTTCCTCAGCCATACCGTTTCTGGGCAGCATTGGCAGACGGGAGGGGACATAACTGCAAATTTTGAGACAGGAGAAGGTATCCCGGCATGGGCGTTCAAGATTGAGGGACGATTATTGGAGGTGTGTGCTGTCTAACGCGTCGCAATCTTTCGCTGATAGACTTCAAACAGCTTCCAACCCAGCGGACAAGAGACAAGATACCACCGCGCAAGTTCTCGACGATGATCAAGCGGATGGTGATTGAGCTTGATCGAGATCCAAACCTGTACCCGGAAGGAAACATTATGGAGGTGAGTTCGATGTTGATGTATGAATTCATTGTTTTATCCTCCCATGAAATAGTGGCCACAGGCACCAGGTCACCACAACCCCGCTCTTGATGGTTTTAGTGTACGGCGTACAGGTGATGCACCCACAAACCTTCGAGTGGTCATGTACCTCGAACATTTTCCCGAACAGTTCAAGGTTGTGGGAGACCTCGGTATGTCAGATTATGTTATCTCGTATGCTAAAATAGCTCCAATACTATTCAGGTGCCGTTTTGGCAATCAAAGAAGACAGCAGAATAGGTGTTATTCAGGCCCTTTGGAACTATATCAAAATCCAAGGTCTCCAAGACAAAGCTGACCGACGCATGGTGCGCGCGGATGATAGACTGAGACCTGTGAGCCACTTTGTTGTTTTCTGTTAAATCGACATGCGACTAATTGTCACTTCCAAGATATTCGGTGGCGATAATATAGCATTCCAAAAACTCCCTGAGGTTGTGAATCGCTACCTTGCCGCGCCTGAACCTATCGTTCTCCATTACACGATAGATCCTACTATCCCACCCCCTGAGCGGCACTCCATATGGGATGTCGAAATTAAGATGGAAGATCTTTCGTTGAAAAGTCGAATGGCGGTTACAATTCACCAGAGCAAGGAGAGCGCTCAAGCGTTGGCGAAGATGGACGAAGAGGTATGGTCTAGTTTCTTGTTCCTCAACCAGCACTAACCCTATGCAGATCGCGCTTCTGGCCCAGTCACTGCACAACTCTCATCTCAAGAGGACTTTCCTCCAATCCTTCTCCAGCGATCCGGCGCAATTTATTCAGACTTGGTTGGAGTCGCAGTCGCGCGACTTGGAGAGCGTGCTCGGGAGTGGCCCAAGCGAAGGAATGACCGTGCGCCAGGAAGAGCTTAAGCGGAGCGAATTTTTCCGCTTACCATGGGTTGAGGAGGCAAGTCGTACACGCGCTGATTCGCTCCACATTTTTGACCCGTTTTTTGTCATAGGCCGTGGCGATTCAAGAGGGCATGCGCCTCGCCTCCAAAGGCATGCAATGAGTCCGAACCTATTCCCCGTTTCTTACGTGTTTTGCTGCTGTTGTATTTTTTCCCGTAGTTATTCCGTAATCCATATTTCAATATGTGTAAAAACAAGGACTCAGCGCCTCCTCCCAATAACGTACTCTTAATTTTGTCAGTACATGTATGGAAGACTATCAGTGACTCAAAGTCATACAGGCAGTATGGTCAGGTTCGTTGTTGATCCTGTCTGCAGACCTGACCAGTGGTCCAAGCCCGATGCGATCGAGCGTCCGCCGATCACTGAGATATCCGAGTCGGCACACTCCGCTAAATATATAGGTTGCCTCCTCAACCCATTTCTCAACCATCGCTGACTTTCTTATGGCCAGCAAACAGGTGAACCCCTCATAAATTATTTTACGAAAGCCTAAGACTAACCAACTAATTTCAGTTAGGCAAACTACGCCAGGCATGCATTTGACAGACTATCTTAGGGCACTATGCTGATCAGACCACTTTTACGCAGTGGGCTGGCGAGGTTATCTCGTCTCGCGACAAGACTACGCTTTCGGAAGAGTTCCAGGGGCTCGAGAAGGATATTGAGCTTCGTAGAGAGGGTGCCAACAAGTGAGTATGCTGATCATCCGTGCCGTCGGCTCGTATACAAGCTTAATCTATTACAGACTCTTGGTCGCGTCAGAGGCCTACCAGCACGCGCTCAGCAAGAAGAAGAAAAACGACGGGCTCGAAGATGCAGACAAGCTCTTACCGGTCGATACTCTGGGCATCGTTATGGTCGTCCATGGCGAGGAATTCGGCGATGATTCGGCGTTTGGTAAGTGTGGGCGCCCATCGTTATCCGTCATCATTAAATTGTCATCGTCCGGCAGGTACATCGTTGGTCAAGTTGGGACGCGCTCATTGTAAAGTCGCGACGCTGCAGGAGGCCTATGCTTTGACACTAAACGACACGTTCCTTGCGTCCCTGGGTAAATTTATAGAGGAGATCAAAGAATATGATACTCAGAGGAAGAAATTGGACAGCCGCAGGTATGTCTATTTATATACCAAACATGATGGCAACCCCGCTTATAGTTCTTCAGATTAAGCTATGATGCTGCCGCCGCCAAGTTTGACAAACTTAAGAGTGGCAAGAAGGAAAAGGAGAAGAGAGAGGCGGAGGAAGAGATGGAGAAAGCCCGACAACGCTAGTGAGCTTTCCCTTACCTTGGTATAAACTATATACTAAAGTTGTCTGTAGCGACGAAACCTCTGAAGAAGTGCAGGCCCAGATGCACGCGATTCAAGAGAAGGAAATTGTGCAACTTCGAGAACTCACGGCTTTCCTGGATCTGGAGCTTGGGTTCGTCGAGCAGTACTTGAATGTATTACGCGACGTGAAGGACAGCTGGTACGATGAGTATGCACATTTTGTTATTTTCAATGTTCGTCCCTAATCTTTAGAAGGTCATCTCTGATGCAAGTGCCGCCTCGTCGTTCTGCTGCGCCTCCGCACGTCTTCCCTCGACCCAACTCGCGTATGTCCAACCCCGTTGAGTCAGAGGAGGAGCAGTCGCCCCCGCGAAAGCACTCGAAACGATCCGACTCGGTGTCAAGCAAGATCTCTGGCAAGACGCCATCGCGACCTCCGTCGCGAGGGTCGCGAAAGCGAACCGATAGCGCTGCAACGGTAGGCGACGAAGCGAAGCAGCATACAAAGCGCATCAGCGTCGCTGGGTGGGCATCAAGTGCTGTTGAGTCCGTGACGGGGCGAAGCAAGAAGAACAAGGACAAGGATAAGTTCGCCACCTTGAACGGTGATGACGAGCACTCTCTGGATGATGTAGACGAGAATGGCTCGCGGTCGTCTCCGAAGAAGCCGAGCAGCTTCCACTCATTGACCAGGAAGCTGTCAAAGGAAAAGAAAGCCGCTTCTGCTGCCGACGGATCCCCAAAGAGTGGCACCGCGAAAATCCTTCAACCTCCATCTCTCCAGAAGCGTAAAGTTGTCCGCGCAATGCATAGCTTCTCAGGTGGTAGCGACGAGTTGTCATTCCATGCTGGGGATGAGATTGTCGTAATCAATGAGGTCCTGGATGAATGGTGGATGGGCGAGCTCAACGGCAAGAAGGGCCTCTTCCCGATGACTTATACGGAACCTGTGGCTGAAAAGCCCCCGTTGCCACGTCGTCCCACTATCTCTCGCAAGACCTCCCTGGCAGACCCCCACTCTGAGGTGCGAGCGCTGGATGACAATGACGAGGACGATGCGCAATCCCACGCCTCAACTGATCTCGATGAAGACCACGACTTGAACAAACAGCCTCTCTCCGCGCACCATTCGAGTCCTTTTTTCACTGCTCCTGGGGATACAGCGAGTATCACCAGTAGCTTCACGGATGAGGACGACACCAAGATCAGCGTACCTTTCAGCCGTCATAACAAGAACCTATTCGACACGGGCTTTGAAGACGAAGATGACCACTACTTCCGCTCACAACCAGTCAGCCGCGCATCCCCCGCTGTTCCAGAACGCCGAGTTTTGCAATCCCTGAACTCGTCTCCGCAACCGCCCTTCCCACGACGTGCCACAACTGACATGATATCTGTCGCTGCGGCAGCATCTGGCCATGCCAAGAAGGCGCCCCCGCCCCCACCCCCACGGCGCTCCACAATCACTGCCGGCTCCGGCACGACACCACCCATCCCTGAGCGGATATACAAATCGTACTCGCAGTCCTCCGCGAGCCAACTCAAGGTGCCGACACCGGCATCGTCCAATAGTGGCCACGATCGTTCGCCCTTTGATAGCGTGACGGACCTGATAGCGTCGGCAGGTGGGTGTGGGGACTTCCAACAAAACCCCTTCCAGGCGAGGGGTATGTGTAATAATTGTTTCCAGCATCATGGGTAATTGGGTATGGATAGGGTGGATCACGGACTTGTCGATCTGGATTTGGATTTTATTGATCTTTGTGTATTTACTGGGCTTTCAAGTTATCTTTGCTTTGCTATTTCAAGTTTGCGGTCAGAGTACTATCGGAAACGGTATCGGAACCCGGAGGTGCCACGTGAGGCGTGAGCCAATCAAATTGCACATAATGAATTCACTTGACCTCCTATCCCTCACGGCATCTCCATTCTCGGATCCTCCTCTGTTCTTCTGCCATGGCTGGGGACAATCTCAAGCGCAGGAAGATTGCTGTCCTGGGCTCCCGTTCAGTCGGTCAGTAGTCTCAGTTTCTCGTCGAGCTCACCATGCCAAACCCGCGCTCCAATAGGGAAGTCCTCGCTCGTAAAACAGTTCATCGACGTACGTTAGCTTCTCGCTTCTTGTCCCGAGGCCTTTTTGCGCAATTTTTATGTTGCAGAATCATTTCCAAGATGCCTACTATCCGACTATCGAGTCGACATTCTCGAAGACGGTTACCTACAAGGGCGTAGAGTATGACTGCCATATTATTGACACTGCAGGACAGGTGAGAAGAGCTCGACTGTCCAATTCACTTTTTCTTTCTAATTTTCGGCATCTATTGCTTGGTAACAGGACGAATATTCACCGGTAAATGCGCAACATGCGATTGGCATCCACGGCTACGTTTTGGTGTATTCCATCACGTCTCGGACCTCTTTTGAGATGATCCAAATTGTATACGACAAGATTGTTGATTTTTGTGGCGTCACGGACATCCCTTGCGTCATTGTGGGCTCCAAAAGTGATCTGCACCAGAAGTAAGGCGTCATTTTGCAACTTGATCACCTGCTGACCTGTTGTACCTCCTCAGCCGCCAGGTACAGTCAAACGAGGGCCAGAAGCTGGGCCAGAAGAATGGCGCAGCATGGATCGAGACGAGCGCGAAGAACAATGTCAATGTTGGTAAGTACATGATCGGTCGTATGTCTTTTTGTTCATACCTCAGTTGATATCTTGGTTTCTAGTCAAGGTCTTCGAGCTTTGCCTCGGTGAGATAGAGAGGCGCACATCACCTAACCAGGTGGAGCCTCAGGTCAGCCGGTGTATTGTCATGTAGAGTCACTTAAGACCCCACTATGCCCACTTCCTGCCTGTTTACTTGGCCCAACCCCATGCCCACCCCATTCCTCCCTTTTTTGTTCATTCGAGTAGTAGATACGGCCACCGATGGAGCGCCTAGACGACTCATCATAGACACATGAGACTCAGTTCTCTGCCGTTGCCCTCTTCGGCCCACGGGCTTGTAGACCATCCTTTAGTATGTACCGATACTGACTGCAGACACGGTTTCTTCTATTCTGACTTGCCCAGTAGTAGGATTTATGAACTTTTTAAGTATACGTATGAAATTTGGTAATTCCCTCTCTTGTGTGTCAACTTACCAGAGCCACAAATAATTGTGGCGCTGGTCGACAAACCCTTGTAAGACTGCGCACATAATACGTGCGCGAGCGAATATCAGATTCATATTTGGAACGGTCGCGGAATTTAAATGGGGGTAAAGTCTCTAGTCAATAACTACAAACTTTACACTCTCAAGCTATCTCCTGCCAGTGAACGCGATCTTGGTTCATTTCACATTATGGACACGGCATTCCGAAAGATCGACATCGACCAGTACGACGAGGACATTCTCCAGGACTCTGAGCTGTACGATGCCGATCCACGAGACCCTACCCAGGTCCTGGACGAGGCGAGGCAACGGCAAGCTGCGGTGAGGACATCACTGGCGAAGTGGGTTGAAGACCTGCGTGTTTAGATGGCACTGACTTCGACCCTGGGCTTATGCAGGAGCGATATTGTTGGCGCTTTGTCTACGATTCTAGAGAACGCGCCATATGGACCGAATGTTGACCAGGCGAAGGTATGTCTATACATCCTTGATCTCCTGCGCGCTGCTGATTCAATACATGGCCTAATATTTACAGGATATAACACTACAGACACTCCTTACGATCCTGAATACTACGAAATCGACCGAGATTCCTGCCGTGATCAAGGCCCTGGACCAGGATGCGCAGGACACACTTATGAAGTACCTCTACAAAGGCATGGCGATGCCAGGATGGGGCGACATCAGCGGTAGTGTACTGCTTGGATGGCACGAGAAGGTACACATAACCAGCGCCTCTAGACGCCTGTGGAAAGCGTCGTTCTTACCGTTTGTGTTCACAGTTGACGGAGATCGCTGGCACGGGGTGTATCGTACGAACGATGACGGACCGACGTCTTGTATAATTGGATCCTTGAGCTCTAATGAACGCCAAAATTTTGTATTGCATTTCATTTAGAGGCCAGAAGTCTCTTGGAAACACCAGTCAAATGTCATACGGAAATCTAGTGCAAAACAAAGATAAGAATAAACACGCAAGAGCTGGTCTCTTTTTCTTTAAACATCCTCCCCGCGACTTATCGCCTCCGCAAGACTCAACTCTAAAGCGAACCTCAATTCTTCATCAATCTCGTCGTCTGAGGCAGCAGGTCTGATCGACGATGCCGTCGCCGTTGGGCTATAGCGCACTTGCAACGGGACGTTCCAAGCAGACGCTGATTTGTCCGATGAGACAGAGTTGGATTTCCGTACTGCAGGGCTTGCTGGGGGGCTATTCTTCGATGATGAAGGAGGGCTGATCTCTGGGAAGGGAGCTACATCGGGTGATAGTGGACTCGGGGGCTCTGGATCGGAAGCTCGAGTTATCTCCGTCGAGTAGTACGCAGAGCTAGTTTTGGGCGTCAAGGTGCCAGAATTACTGGGTGGGCTGGTAGAAGAAGAGCCAAGGCCAATGAAGGATTGGGTATGATGGCCTTGCTCCTGATAACTGCGTTGCAAAGCCTCTTCACGACTGAGCATTAGTAGATAATCTACTGCCCCGGCTTCGTCCAGTCCCAAGCTCTCGAGACGTGCTATTTGCTGCTTGGTCCGCATATTGCCCTGTTTGACTTGTTCGTTCTCTTTCTTGATCATTTTCGTCGATTCCGCGATTGTTTCACGGAGCTCAACTTTTTCTGTTTCAAGAGCATCTCAGGAGTGACATCTAATTCAATAAAATTAATACTCACGATGATACTTTGCTGCAACTTGTGGGCCTTTATTCTTCTTCATAACAGTGCCAGAGGTATTTCTGCCTCGCACACCACCTGAGCCCGACCGCGGGACCTTGCCTGCCTGCCATGCGAGTACTCTGTCACCCGTAGATATCAAGACTATCTGCTTGTCTGTCCCGGTCAAGATCTGACGCACGGGCTGGCGCTCATTCCCATGAGGCATGAATGTTCGTAGGTGCTCAAAGCTCAGCGCGTCCCAGACGCGGGATGTACCGCGGGACGAGCCGGTTATGAGCGTAACGCTGTTCCATGCGAGGGCAGTGACGCTCGCCCCATCGCTGTGCGCCTCGAATTTCTGTACGCATTGCACGGAGGGTACACCGGACTTGGAGCTGGTTGGAGTTGGAGCGACCCAATCATACACACTCACACACCCGAGATGGTCACCTGCGAGAACAAAGCTAGAGTCTGGGGCGAAAAAGGGCGAGATGACCGAAATAAAGCCGAATGACGCGTCGCCGAATGGAGTGATTTCAATCTGGCCAGTGGTATCGATGCGTATACGATAGAAGAATGGGCTGTCTTCATACGCTACTAGTACCGTGGGGTCGGGAGAGTGGTCATCTATGTAAAGAGATGTCACGACGGGAGCAGAAGCGTTTGAGGTAGTCTCCTGGGTGGGGACCTCTGGGCAACGGACGCGAGTGACCTTGACTGAGGAAGCTGAGAAGGCATCGACAGACTGGAAAATAAATCCTGTCCATAATACCACCTCTCCACTGCTTGAAACTGTAGCTACCCATCCACGTCCGCTGGATACAGCGATTTTCAAACATGCATCAGGAGCTCCAAGCTTGGCCAAGGGTTCAGACACCCACAGGCATCGCACCGTCTTTGTGTCCCATACTTTGACTCTACCGTCAGCGCCAGCAGTGAGACCGAACGTGCCTGAGGCGCTGTCCCATGTAGTATCGAGAACCGCGCCTTCGTGGCCGTCCCTGACATTGCCCCGAGCCATGTTGGTTGCGGGGCGCCTAGATGCGTCCATGGCCCGAGGGACTGTCATCACGGCGACCTCGCCGTGCCTGTAACCCCAGAGAGCCTTCGCGGTTCCTCCGTCAGAGAACAGTGCACATGCAGAAGTTTCTTGAAGGAATTCTACGTTGTCGTCGCGAGCTGTGAGATACCCCGGAAGTACTTTGCCGGTGAGGGGTATGGTGCGAGATATGACGCTTAGTTGAAGGGATGACGCCAGGAGCGAAGGGCCAGGCATGAGATGCATACTGGATATTTCGGTGCGGAGGGGTATGTGACTGACTGTCGCATTTCTGGATTTCTCCCAGCGCCTGAGATGGAGTTGTGTAAAAATATGGATATGATAAAATTTTGGGACGCACCTTCTCATCTCATGACGAACGATAAACTCGTTTCTCCATGTTTTTTCGGAGCGCCTCAGCATAAGGCTTTTGGTATCGTTGTGAATGTCGCCTTCGGGGCCAATGTTCAAAATTTGACATAGGAACGCCCTCCGCCAGGTGATATCATCTTTTACGTGCCAGTTAAGCCGACGATGCACTTGAGCAAGCGCAATCAAGGACGGAGGGTCGAGATAAGAAGTGATGCCAGTGAGAGTTTCTGAAGGGACATCAAGAAGAATGCGGTTGTCTGGTGCTCCATGTTGTTTGGATTTATTCTGGTTGAACTTGGTAGGTTTCAGATATAACGACGTGTTGGATGTATGTGATGGGCTATTGGGCATAGACAGGGGGATTAAAACCTTCTTGCCGTTGTAGACGCAGATCACAGTCTCTGCGTTAGTGGTGGAAGAGTATCAAGGGATTTTTCGAGTCAACCCGGTGTTATTCAAGTTGTTGCTGACCTAATAATCTTCCACTCACTCCAAGTCAGTCTCCAATCCCAATCTTGAAGCTTGAAGCTCTGAAGACTCACTTTTTCATTCCGCCCACACTGGCGACGTAGGCATGCTCGACCGCACCGCAACCGGAGTCGCAACTCACAACTCACCGCGGATACTACATAATGATGACCCTGAGGAAAGGTTCGCGGGATCGCACCTTCTGCCTTGAAGCCGATTCTCTGGAGTATGTCAATATCCTGATATTTTTGACCTTGTGGATTTAAAAAAGAACTATCTGAAATATATTCGACTTGCTGGTTTGTCTTAAGCCTTCTTGCGTATAACAAGACATTCGATTGCCTTCTTTGGTCCTGAACCAGCGATACATCCATTTCTCTCCCGTCATGGACTGAAGTGAAATTGTTAGTTGTTATCGACATCCCACCGCCGACGTGAATTACAAACAGATGCCCTGACCTTGAATTTCACACAAAACCCAATTACCAATCTCTGTCGCAAAGCACAGTACTTGCTCGATTACTCATTGTCCGAGTCTTCACTGTGTGACGGGTGGCGCATAATAATTCTTCACATTATCACTAAACTCGTGCCTCGGTGCCTTTGGTGTGGCTAACTGGCTGCGTAACGGATGTATTTAATATTGGAGCCAGGAAGAAGCCTCGGAGTAGGTGTGATGAAATCATGGACTTCGCTTCCCCTCGGCATGTTTCCCTCGCCGCTTCCATAAAAAGGGGTGCTCTTTGCCGCAGTATAAGATACTTAGAATTCGTCACTTCTAGGACTCTCTTCACTTGGTCCTCGCTCGATCGATTTTCATATGACAGTAGCGATCGGCGGAATTCGTGTTAACCGTGTGCAGAATGTGCGAATGAATACTGACGCGCTCCGCAGACGACTAGATCCGATAGCAGATCTTTTATTTCCTTCACCTGGAAGGACCCTGCGCAGTCTAGCATTTGGCTAGAGGTTTTTCCCGCCACTGAACCCTGTGAGGCCCTGTGGCGCTATGTATACCCTAATTTGGATATCTCAGCAGAGAAGCCTCACTTCACATTTCTGGGGCTATTTAAAGATCGATGAAGGACTTTTATTTAAATTTTTGTGATATGTCCACAGGAGGCAGTCAAAGATACACATATTTTCATGCCGTAATTCAACTTTGGGTCCCATTATACACGGTTCAGAGTAACTGATCAACGCCATTGACTACTAGCTGTCGATGACGTTCCACCTCCGCAAATCATCGAAAATTACGACCTACAAGTGTAGACTCATCAAAGAATAAAATTTTGTGTTGGCCGACATAAACCATCTCCGAGTCGGGGAATAGAAACTCGGGTGTATCAAAATTCAGATGTGCTGGTTTTTCCGGTTTCCCTGAACGAGGTTGTCCTTCCAGGTGGCGCGGTGCACTAGAGGTGCAGTTTAACCTCTTGAATAGAATGAATTTTCTGGTTCCAGGGTTGACTGCAGGATATTGCCGAGCTGCATCGGTGAACTATCTGGTAGCCAGTAGCGCCACATTTATACACAGTTATCTTTGGCCGGTACATGTAGGATATCTGGAAATTTCGGGTATTTTTCTTCCAGAGGCTGAAAGCGTTATAAAAAAAAGCCGTGATGTTGCAGGATGGCTTATGTGGCTAGACTAAGGGAGGAGAGAAACAAGAACGCCCCTTTGCCTCACATTTTCTTATACAATTTAACCAGCTTGAGCGCCAAAGGTACTAGATTAATATGTGCCCAGCCTCAGGGAGACTAGTGGAGAAAGAAAGGCTCACTAGATTAGGATTGACTTTCATAAATTGGCTTCTGATGGGGCCAAATAAGCCCTGAGTACTATGTGGCCTATTCTTGTTTTTACTCCACAGGCGTGCGCACTTCCAACAAGATAGGTGATTAGTAGGAGGGGCTATTCAATATTCAATCTTGGTGGTAAAGAACTTGAAGGAATGAATTTTGATTAACATTTGTTATTGACCGTGTGATTAATAATTTCTAACCATCATCAGCATCATCACTGTCAACATCATCATCATCATCGAATACGATGCCCACAATTCCCTGGCCATGGAGTCAGTCAAAGGGCACAGCAACGACCAATGACGACACAAGTGGCCATAATTTGGCGCAAACTAGTAGCTCCTCCTTCCCCGAACTCGCCAAACACGTGCCCATCCAGCTCGACACCCTCCCAGCTCCACTGCTCGCTCTGACTGCGTTTGCTCTCGGTGCAGCCACCGCAACATCTACAGCACTCGTCTACGCACGCTATGGCAGGCGCTTGCGCAACAGTGACTGGTTGACGCCCGACATCTTTGCGCGGCGTCGATGGATCAGAGGCGTCGTCACTGCGTAGGCGCCTTCTGCTCGTGGCTCCTGCAGGTGGTTAGTTAACTTCAGCGTGCCCGGGACAGTGTTGGGGATGGTGATAACTTTCGGTTGTACCACACCCCCGCGTTTGGGTGGGCCTGGCCGATCAAATTCCGGCGGGTGCCCTCTGCGACCAAAGGTGCGTCGTGGTGCCTTTCGCTGGATATTGCTTCGTTGACATACGCACTCTATATTTTTAGATCTCAAAGACGAGACGCTGCATATCCGTATCGCAGGTGTCGATGCCCCAGAGGTCTGTTCCGAGCCCATGCACGACTTCTCTCATCATACTTAACACGAATCGCGCAGGCTGCCCACTTTGGACGCCCGGCGCAGCCTTACTCTGCAGAGAGTCTAGCCTGGCTACGGGAAAAGATCTTGGGCAAGGTCGTCTACTGCCAGCCCATCCAAAGGGACCAGTATTCTCGCATTGTGAGTAACATAACCTTTGCGTACTACTTGAGCGGCCTGACTGATCATTTTTAGGTCGCAAACGTTACCCTTGCTCCACGCATTCTTCCCGGATACCTTGCAACTGGGAAGCCCCTGTCCCTCGAGATGCTTCGTGCTGGCTGGGCCACAACATACGAGCAGGTGAGTGTTACGACATAAATCTCTTGTTTTCAAATATCCTCCAGCCTTAAGTTGATCTATCTCGCTGACATCATTTTTTACAGACAGGCGCAGAGTATGGCAGTTGGGGTAAAGATGAGTTCTTGCGTATTGAAAACGAGGCCAAGTACGTTGCTCGTGCTTGAAAGATGTAATGAATTTTTCATGTTGATCACCAAGCTAGACGTGAGCGTCGCGGAATGTGGGCGAAAGGTGTAGGTGCAGAGACCCCAGCGGAGTATAAGCGCCGACACGCTGCTGCTGCAACACCGGAAGAAGCGGAAGCGGCTCGGTCACGAAAAGAGGGGCAACAGAAGACACAGTCGGGATGGTTGAGACGCTTATTAGGGCGATGAGGGTTGGGTCATTGTTTTGTCAGAGCCTATAGCGATGGAAAAATATTCATCGCAGCACAGTATCGAGCTCCAAGAGCACGATAAAGACCAATTAATCAAGTACTACAGTGTCAAGCGGCATCAGAATTCCATCGGATGTTCTGGAATGAGATAACATTTATTCAGTGTTTAATGCAGTGCTCCTATAACTAATCCGGTGTATAGGCAACCCAGATCGATTCACTCATATATAGGAGTCATTCTCCTGGAGCGAAAAGGAGGCAGCTGGAAATGATGACTCCGGCAGTTTCAAGTTATTTGGAATCCCTTTCATGCTAAACGCAGTGTTTCTGCACATTCTCCTAAGTTGGGTATCTTCAAGACGAATTCTGAAGATGATATCCGATGGTTGGAAAAGGAGGGAGCTGGTGAAAGAGGTATTCCTTTCGCGTGAGGGGCTCGAATTCAGATGTCCTGACAAGCATCGGAATCTATTTCCATCCTACCCCGCATATGCATGACGTCACTATATTGAAGAGAGGCAAAAAGTTAAACGCTGGCGAGAACCAGTCCGGGTTCCACTGCTGCGCAATTCCTTGTCTAAGATAGCCAAGTTTTAGACGAAATGTCAATGAAACAGGCTGTTCGCAGCGCTCTCAGATAATCATGAGTTGCTAGGATTCCACACCAGTCTTCAATAGGATCTTCAGGACTGCGGAGTATCCACAATTATACGCCCCGGGGAAAAGGAGGGCGCGAATGTGGGCCCCGTAAAGGAGCGTTGACGTATGTCTCGCAAGATTTCAGACATCCGCCGTCATATAAAGGCCCGCCAACGCCGCATACTTTCCTTCCAACCCTCTATCTCCAAGTCTTCTTCAAACACCCAACACTCTACTTGCTCAAACGCACTAAAAAAAATGAAGTTCACTTCCGTCACCGCTCTCATTGTCGCCTGCGGTGCTGCCTTCGTCGCGGCCCAGGATACAACCACCACCAGTGAGGGCATTCTTCCCACAGCACCCCCCGGGTATGTCTTCAACTCTATCATGTCGTTAGCACTATCTCACTTCGCACTCCGCCAGATCGAGTGAAATATCTTCCTTCGTATCCTCTGTCTCTTCAGAATTCTCCTCGGTGTCTTCCCGCATCTCTTCCGCCATTGCGTCAAGCAGTAGCTCTGCGGCGTCTGAGTCGTCCAAATCGGAAACCGCCGCCAGTCACTCCTTGCTCAGCTCCATCTCCTCCGCGCTCAAGGCTAGCAGCACCTCTGCCTCCCCCACAAGCACTCACACCAGCGGTGCAGGCAGCACCAGCGTCAAGGAGGGCGCGCTCCTTGGTGCCGTCGCCGGTGTCATGGCTTTCTTGCTTTGAGATCTTGTCCGTTATTTCAGACTTTTAGAATAATAAACTTTTAGGATATTCATTTTTTTATTATTTACTTCTCGGACATTTGTTGGGTGTGACGTATGATTTGAAGTGGAGAGTTGGTTGTTCTTTTCTTCGATAGTATATTGCTTCGATTTCCATTATATTTGGTGAATGATAGTAAATATATCTAAGAGCTCTTTTCCTGACACAGTGTTCTTCCTTCTTCATTGTAGCATACGGTGGCGGAGTGACTCCGCCACCGTTGCATTGAAACGCACTTGGGGAAAAAAAAAATTGGCGTATTCAATGTGTAGCAATGTCTTTCTTTCTTTTTCAAATCTGATACTTGGCGTCAGAGAAACTTCCAATGATACTGTGGAGGTGTGCCTCGACATGACGCCGGCCTGAAAAGATTTTTTCTCCCAACTTACTGTGCTACTTACGTTCAACACAATTTTTGAGTCTCACGAATTGATGTAAACCGCAAAAGTCACAGCCATGGCACAATCGAACCTAGTCTGTCAAACTTACTTGCTTGTTGTTTACTAGATCTTCAGAGCGGTTTTACTACTATCAAAGAAATAAGAAAAGCATTGCTGTTCACATTTTTATGGAGCTTGCTATGATCTACTCCAATAATCTTAACTTTATGCCACAGTGAGATTTTATTTTATCGTAGTTTCAGGAACACATTTGATTGCTTCTCGAGGATTAAAATACATAAATTCATTTGATTTTTTGGGAGAGAAGGGGCTATAAAAAATCTATAAGCCATCGTGTCATAGTGTCATGAGAAAAGATCGCATAATGAGAGGGATTGAGTGGTGGAAGGAGGATATAAGACTTTCCAGAGGAATATGTCTCAGTGGCTTGATAGAATGCCACTCAGGATGGACAACCATAGCGGTCCATCAACAGCCTTTCGTCTCGGCGACTCTGCGGCGTACCTCGTCGTATATATATTTATACGAGCGCAGATTTCCCCGGAGGCGGCGGATGTCCAAGCTATATGTGTCCGTCAGGCCGTCGAGACGGGTCAGCTCGACAGAGAAGCGGACTTCATCGCCGCGATCCTGTTCGCGTGCACCGTAAATTATGGCACGTGGCTCCTCTGGCGCTGAAAGGAGCTCTATTTCAGAGGTCGATGATGCCGCTGAGGAGGGTGGCAGGGGGGGTACCAGGGCAAGGTATGACGTTTCAGGAGAGGATGCGGCAGAGTGCAGATGCGATGGCTGTGGCGATTGTGTTTTTGAAGGGGGAAGAGTCTCAAAGGAGTAATCTGATGCTGTGACATAGGGTGTCTCTCGTTTCTCAAGCGGGGAGTCATCGAGGGCTTCGTCGGTCTGGTAGTGTGCCCTCGTTAGCATTGGTCAACAAGGAAATAACAAGAATATTTCCATTACCTTTGTTATTACTTCCCAATCTTTTACATCGAGTTCTTCATCAGAATCAAGATTTTTGGTATTGTCTTGGCTTTTTGAGAAGTCGCTGGAGCCTGTGTCGGGGTGACGGCGTGGGCGGATGCACCGATAGCGATACTGACTCTGAGCCTGCACGACAATTCCCATATTCGCTAGCGTAATACGGACGCGGGCCATCGCTTCAGGCGGCGCTTGGGTAGTGATAGTGGTGCGATCTATTGCGCCACGGTGAACATCGAGGGCGGGATCCACTGGAGGAGAACTCTGCAGCGCATTGAGAGCGGATGAGCTCAATGAGGCATATCCTGAAGCTATTTCGGCAGGAGAGAGGAGCGGAAACATCAGACGGCAATCTACGGCAATGGTGGTCTGCCAAGTGCAGATATCATTTTTGAGACACCAATGGCCAGTGAGGTGAGTCCGCAGAATTTGTCAGCAGGTACCTGGCCTCGACTCTGGGAAGGCATTTGAACCAGTCGAATGTAGTAAATTTTCATGGAAATCGTTTTCAGGGGAACGTCATTACTCGTGGTGGCGTTGTGTTGAAGTTCGTGGCGCTACGAAAGGCGGATATTGAGCGAGGCAGGGGCTTGATGATTTCGGCATCACGGAACACATTGAGCTTAAAAATCATTGATCCCATTCTAATTTCAAAAGATACCTTTGATCTACTAGTAACGCCACTCTCTACGACTGAAGTTGAGAATCGAGATGCTTGCTGCTAACTTCAATATTCTTAGCTCATCTCACTGATAGGTTATGAGTCATGGGTTAATGATTCAAAAATTCCAACATTGAAAGCATTATAGGGTGCGGAGAGTAGTAGGAGCGGGCTGCAGTCACGATCAAGGTGAGATTAATTTCAAAGTTCGGACCCGGAACCATTTTCTGTTCGGCAAATTCTGGTCCTAATTCAGTTGGAGAGTTCAGAATCTCATTTTATCTGCTTTTATCATTTTCAGGGTCACGAACACCCCTGTAAGCTGCAGCCTCGAGGTTCTGTCTGGTGTACCCCACACGCATTTATTACTCAAATGTTTTGTAGATCTCCATGAACTATATGCTGTCGGTTTTCTGTAATAATATTGATCCCCCATTTTGATTGAGATGTTAATCGCCAGTGCACTGAGTGTAAATTTAAACCCGTCATTCTGATCCTAGTATTTTAGTGTATCATTTTTTTCGTTGAAAAAGCATTGATGTTAACATATTCCGTCAATATTGACGTCCGAACTCAAGATTAACGCGGGCATCGGGAGACGGGCGGCATGAAAGGATCAAATTCACACGGCTGCCAAGCAGTTGTCACCAAGCGCTTTGTTGAAACCATAATCAAAACCAAAACCGTGAGCTCGTCGTCAGTAACATCGAGCTCGCCGTCTAAAGCATCGAGCTCGTCCTCTCCAAAAACGCTGGCGAAAATGAACAACCACGCCAGTCTCCAGATTCCCTCGCAGGACTCCCCAGCTGGTCCCAGACCCGTCTCAGTTGCAGTCCAACCAGGCCCACCACCCTCTTCTTCTCGCCGTCAGCAGCGAGCATCTCACCAAGTCGTCTCAAATGCACAGTCTAATCAACCACGAGACGAAGCACCGACATACACTGATGTCTACTCACATCCCGCAGCTGTGGCATATGCCACCGCACACCCCCGCCGTACCATCCCCAAGTTTGGGCCATATCTGCTCCTCCAGACTCTCGGAGAAGGCGAGTTTGGAAAGGTAAAGCTTGGCTTGCACAGTCAGTGGGGAGAAGAGGTTGCTGTGAAGCTCATCAGGCGTGGAAATGTGGACAACGCCGTTCGAATGTCAAAAGTCGAACGCGAGATCGAAGTCCTGAGAGTGAGTGGTGTCGATCCTTATCAGCATCTGCTAATCGCTCTATAGACTCTAAAACACCCCAATATCGTCCGTCTGTACGATGTTATCGAGACGGACAAGTACATCGGCATCATCCTTGAGTATGCATCAGGCGGGGAGCTTTTCGACCACATCCTCGCCCACCGTTACTTGCGCGAGCGTGACGCGGCGAAGCTCTTTTCCCAGCTTATCTCCGGTGTATGGTACATTCATCAGAAAAAGATTGTACATCGCGACCTCAAGCTCGAGAACCTACTCTTAGACCGGCACCGCAACGTCATCATTACCGACTTTGGCTTTGCCAATCGTTTTGAGCATCGCGCCGATGATCTAATGCAAACTTCTTGTGGATCCCCTTGTTACGCAGCCCCCGAGCTAGTGATTAGCGAGGGCCTCTACGTCGGCAGCGCCGTCGACATCTGGTCCTGCGGCGTTATTCTGTACGCCATGCTCGCGGGCTACCTCCCCTTTGACGATGATCCAGCCAACCCCGACGGTGACAACATTAACCTCTTGTACAAATACATTGTGAACACACCCCTTTCGTTCCCTGAGTACATATCCGCCGAAGCCCGCGACCTCTTGGGAATGATGCTTGTCCCAGATCCCACAAGACGCAGCACCCTCGATGCGGTCATGCGTCACCCTTGGCTCGCTGCGCATGCAGGTACTAATGGTACCACGGCTATTGACGGAGTCCCTACCGCATTCGGTCGTACGGTCGACCAGCTCGAACGTGCGGCGCTTGAACAACACCAGCAACGCCGCCTTGCGTACCAGCGTCAAATGCGCGCAGCTGCGCAGCAGCATCAAAACTCTCAGCAGCAGCAGGCGCAGGAGCACTCACAGGCGGCGGCAGTGGGCCGCACTCACAGTCACCACATCCATCCGACGGCCAGTACTGGTGGGCCCGGAACACAGCACCACCAACGTGGGTCGGCCGCGGCGGAGCACCATGTCGGACGTAGTCAGTCCACGCAGCCCGAATTTTTGTATGATTCTTCAGTCGACCTATCAATGGCAGCGTCTCCGTCGCCTCAGAGGCCGCCTGTACAGACCATCGTGGATGACGATCCATTCGGGCCGCCACCCCCTGCATCGGCTGGGAAGGGCAAGGCGCCTGTGGTAGAGAGCGCAAAGGGACATAAAACCAATGGGGGTGGGAGTGGAGGTGCTGGAGGATTCCGGCATACCATCCAGGTTGAGTACGACGAACCGCGCAACGGACATGGGCGGAGTGGTAGTGGCGGCAGGCGGAGTGAGGACAAGCGTCCGCATGAGCCAACGACACCGCAACCGCAACCACAATCCCAGTCACCAGTCCCAAGGCAGCCTCAGAATAGTGGACCACCTCCTGCAGCACCCAAGGAGCGGCGTCCTTCTCAGGGTAGCATCAGTGCTCCAGCATCCAAGCCTCTGCCGTCTCCACCTCCTGTTACTACAAACACCGCCATTCAGTCATCTCCGCCCACGACAGCAGCCTCTACATCTCCATCCTCGTTCCGCGGGTTGCCTACGCCGCCTGCACAGGCTCCTGCGACACCAAAAAACAAGCATCAACGCACACCGTCTACCCCTATCCAGCTTCAAACACCCAATATCAGCGTGGATGCCGTCAGCCAGCCAAGCACGCCTATTGTGTTCTCTAGCCATGCGAACGATAGTATGGTGGAACGAGGTAGAAGTCGGGCTTCCCCTGAAAAGCTTCAATCTTCAAAGATCAGTCCAAGTCATGGGCAGCCTACCCAGGAAAGCGCACGCTCAGCATCAAACGTCAGTGTTGTTCTTAGCCCGCCTGCAGAAGACAAGGAAAAGGAAAGGGAGAGGGAGAAAGACAAGGAACAGCAGAAGGAGAAAGACAAGGAAGGAAAGAAGAGCAGGCGAAACACGCTCACCGTTATGGTGGAGCCATTCAGGTCTAGGAACCGCAAGGGCCGCATGGCAAGCAGTGGTGGCGATCAGTCAAGTGCTGCCAGTATGAACAGCGGGTCCACAAACGGCCGAGACAAATCGAAGAGTCCGCAGCCACCACAGAGCGCTCTGCCTGGTGGAAGCTTGACGGGAAGTATGAAATCCAGCGCAGGTCCGCCGCCGTCTGCTTATCCAGGCACGCCAAACGAAATGGGTGTCACCGAGCCCGGCGCGGGGCTCCAAGCATCAACCAGCAAGGCGCGCAAGGTCATGGCCTGGTTCAGAAGCAAGAGCAAGGTTCGTGAGGGTGGTGCGGACGAGGAAGAACCACCGGAAGCGACGAGGAGCGTTACACCCACACAGGCAGAGTACACCAGTCCGACTGAGAGGACCGCCCCGAAGCTTGTTCTGCAAACCCCAGCCTTGCAAACACCTCGTACTAGCTCGGTACAACGCACCCCCTCGACGGCCACCGCGGACACGTCGTTCACGACAACGACTGGCACACCAAGTCTGGTCTCCCGTTTCCGCAATTCAGTCTCTATCGGCGGAGGCGCTCACCGCGAGCGCAACAACCACGAACGCAATACCTCCGCCACCTCTCCCCCTCCGTCCGCTTCTGCAACCTCGGCGCACCCATGGGGCACCCTGCGCACGCACCATGGTGCTGTGGACCAGTCCACCATTACTACCAAGCCGCCACCAGACGTCATTCGTCATGTGCGTGCAGTACTCGAGGGCATGGGTGTGGAAATCCAGGTCGAGAGCGAGTACAAGTATCGCTGTGTACGCCCAAAGAAGCGGAAGGGATCCATGGCACTCGGTTCCGCGTCGACACCGCCTGCCACCACGCTTGAACGTGGTGGCGGCAGCTTGGCAGCAGTGACCATGGTGGGAAGTGCGGCCAGTAACGGGGTACGAAGTAAATGTATTCATGTTCTTGAACTTTCACTAACACTCTTTTTCTGTAGGTCGACAAACGTGGCCTGCCGGTACCCTCGCCTTCTTCATTCACTGCGCCTGGAGGGATGCTCCGTGGACTACTCATGCGCCGACAATCATCACAAGTCTCAGCAACAGGCACGGGTGGCCTTACATCGCCCATCGACGATGAGTTGGGTATCCCGTTGCCCATGGTAACCGAGCCTGGCGTGACAGTGTACGGCGACCCGACGCAGGACGCGGGCGACGACGTCAAGTTCTCAGTAGAATTGACCCGCATTGACCGCCTCAACGACACCTTCTCCCTGGACATCCGCAGGATGAAGGGCAACCTTCGCAGCTACAAGTTCCTTTATGATACACTTAGAGAGTGCGTCTTTTCACTTGATTTCTGTTATTAATTTTACTCACATACACTTTTTCAGGCGCGCGGATTTGCAGCGGTAGGTAGCCAGCGTTCTGTTTGGAAACCAGTGGAACACATACACCCAAAAACTCAACTCCCACAATTTTACTGCCATACCTACATGTACTTTGGCTTCCTCTCATCTGTGCCCGGCACGCACATACTTTCTAATTTTCTCTTATGTTCTTCGTCTTCCGCTATGCTTAGTTGTCTAATTTCTTTCACCACCCGTTGTTCCATGTTCCCTGCGATCTTGCCCGACGGCGTTAATACTACTTATCTATCTGTCACAATACCCTAATCAGCATTGCGGCTTTTTCCTTAAGGTTCCTTGGTTCTTTTTCCGCTTTCCGCTTTTACTATTCCTATCCCTATCCGTATTGCGTTTTCCCTTGGTTTTTTGACGTTCGATTCTCATATTTAGGCGATTCATTCTTCCCAGTCAGCTCCCAGTCAAACTTTCTCTACACATGTGTATACATACGGCTTGATGCACTCTCAAATTCATTGTTTTACCCTCATATCACGCATTATACTTCAGTGGGTATGTTGTGTTTATGGTATGAAATACATTCCATGGGAGTAGTAATGTCCGTACCCAAGTATACCCAAGTCGACTGACGTTCATAAAGGTTCCCGGCTGCAGATATCATCCTGTTTAGCATGGGTGCGCCTTGACGGTCGAAGCCGTTTGGAACAGCTGCACCTCCGCAGCTCGACGCCTCGTCAGGCCCTCGAGCACCTGCCCACCGGCCTTGTTCCATCTGGGAAGCTCCTGCGCCGCAACCGTGTTCGGGCTCTCGCCAGCATTCAGCCTACTCACGAGGGTGCTCTGCTGCGCAGCGCCACATCCGATATTAAAGCTCCATGAGACGAGCGCGCCGAGCTGGTTGTCGTTGAGGACGACTTTCGTGCTCACTGCGTTTTTGATGCAGGAGACGAAGGGCTTGACGTCGGCTTGCAGGAGCTGGCCGGCTGTGGTTAGGGAGAGGGGGAAGGGGAAGGGGACTTCGGCGCAGTTTTTGGATTTGCAGAGGTGACCAAAGCCAACGGTGGGGAGCCCGATTGGGTCTGGGGCGGGAGAGGGGACGAAGCCCTCGAAGGACTTGATGAGAGAAACGGTAGCTGCGTTGATGCCTGCGGGACCACAGGCGCCTACAGCTCGGGCAATCGGGGGCTGGGCTCCTTTGGCCATAGGGGTATCTAAAGAAGGTGGGGTATCAATGATGGTGCCATCGGCAATGAGGTCTGCAGCTGTCATGGTTTCGGTGTCGTCATCAAAGGAGCTGTCGTCTGCGTCAACTTCTGAGGTAGAAGTCTCGTCTGACAGTGATGGTACCGGAGATGTGTTGGGGAAATTCAATGATGTCTCTTCGGAGGAATCATCGTCAAATCCAAATTCTCCGAAGTCGCGGCGAAAGCGCGGCTTGCTAACTGGTGGTACACTTTTTAATCAATAATGTTCCACAAACTTGGGGGATTGGCATACCTGTGCCAGAAAATCTGTGTTCTTGCGCAATACTGGATAGTTCGACGCTGGGGTTAGGAAGGGGTGTGGCGTACACAGTAAGAGCGTTCGAGAGGAGGAGTAGGACAGCTGGGATAGATAGGGAGATGATCATCTTTTATGAGAGTTAAAGACGGATTTCTCGAAGAAAGAGGGCTTGTCAAGAGAGGGTGTGTACGAATGCAAGCAAACGAAGTCGGCCAAGAATCAGCAAAGAAATGGACAGAGAAAGAGCAGGGAATCCAAATGATGAGGGACATGACCAAAGAGAGCCGCCCTATTTATTTGAAAAGGGATATTTGCGGATATTAGATGTCCACGCCGCGCGATAATTCAACCTGTGCAGTTCGACGGGACTCGCACAGACGACAGATGGCATGTCATACGAATCCATAAGGCGCAATTTATTTAAAGATGGCTCAGAAGGATTCCTTTGTCGAACAGGACATGATAGATTGAAGAGGCACCTCTCGTTGGTTGGTTCATTGTTGGAAACAGTCAATCTAGAGGGTAAGATTAGACGATACATATTCAAAATTGACTGATGTCATCAATCACTTGAACCATCTTCGAGAAGTACCTAAGTCAATCAAAGCGAGAACCTTTATAGAAGATTAAGGTACGTGCCTTGAGCATCTGCCATCGTGCAAGGTGCTAGAAGATTGAAAAGCTGTTGAGCGCGGAAATCTAAGCAATATTTATTTATTTTGATGATGTACTTATGTGCGCGTTGAGAAATGTTGTATGGAAGAGGAACTTTGTAACTCAAAGGGCTGGTCATGGCGAGTGGAGTAGGAAAGCAGCACTTTGGTCACGATTAAGAATAAACTACGAGTATTAGTGGAACACATCTCGGCGGTATCTTTGTGATAACGAACCTGGATAAGTGGGGTGCGATAACAAGGGTGAGTGTTGGCAGCGTGTTGGCAGCGTGACGCACTGCCCCGGCCTGCAGGCTTTGAACTTTGAGGGACCATGCAGCAAATTTCCAGGATTCGATGTGCCGCCTTAAAAGGTGCAGAAGTGACGTATATCAGCGAGCTGGGCGGGAGGACGAGGGCTATGCTTTGAGATGTCAACGACTCATCACTGCTGCCTGCATAGGCCTGCATGCTACCACATGAAGTGATCACTAGATAGAGTAAGCGCGGATAGTACTGTCTGGATCCGGAACTTCGTGGATACTCGTTGACGCGTGGTCTGGCAGGTAGGATTTGAGCGCTACGCCGGTTACGCGTTATTCCACGCGAAGTTGCGAGAGCCAACGAGAACCAAATTCAACCGGCATATGCATCGCCACTGAGCGCACGTAAAGCATAGATGATAGCGGATATCGTAGATAAGATAAGATTGGATCCTGCCAAGGTAGACTCTGATTTAATGTCCGCTACTATCATGGTTTGGGAGTTTCAAAAAATTTAGCAAATCCCATCTTTCTACTCTCCCTCGCTGCATCTAGCCTCAAAGATTCGTACATAGATAGGATTGTGTCTCTTCTATCTGAATCCAAAAGAATTGAGGGAATCCCTGTGAGAATACGCTCTACGGAACAAAGCCGGTTCAAAAAGTGCCCAAAAGTTGGGAGTTTCAAAAAATTCGTCACGGTCTGTCACGATGCCGTTTCATGATTTTGCATCGGCACCCCGCAATGCTCTTGTGATCGGACGTCCGGAACGACCGGTAGTCTCCGTTTTGTCACGCTCGACGCTCGTCTTCATATATTCTGAATATTTCTTCATTTAATAGTCCTTATAAGTCATGTATAGCTTCTGAGAAAGCCCTAGAAAAAATGGTAGAGGTTGAAGCATGCTACATTC
>JABCKI010005830.1:0-36569 GCA_018282025.1 Sphagnurus paluster
CTGAGATGATCTCTAACGCAGAACATCGAGCAGCATCGAGGAGTGGGTGAAGTTTTGTGGACTGCCTCGGATTTCAAGTCGTTTTTAGTCAAGCTCGGTGCATTTGTGAGCATTTCAGTAAGTCAAACTGTTATATTGACTTATGGGAGCCTTTGGATTTATCAATTCAGTTACTATACAAGTAATTTCAACGTCTTAGACTGAAAGACATGATTGCGGCAGGGTAAATGGCTTCGAGCCAATGGATGATAGGATTAAAATGTCTTTTCTCCCCTGTTTCAGAGCCAAAATTGGTGTAGATTTTCAAATATGCATAATTTTATCATAACATGCTTATAGCCCATTTTCGCGCATGTAGGCCTCTTGTCGAGCGACCTGAGCTATCGACAACTCACCGACGCGACGCGTGTTGAGAGAAAGTGTGATCAAAACGTGACGCTGACAAATCAACCGAGATGGCCGAATCGACCCGTCCACTCAAAGGCGTGGGCGAAAAACTAGACTAGATGATGGTTCGGATAACTTTGTCGGACGATTTTGAAGTTGGCGATGCATTCACCAGACGATGCTCGTACACCTCGGAGCCTCTCCCTACTGTGCGTCACCGTCATTCAAGGCGATGTGAATATGCAAAGGCTGCCACAGTATGTGAACAAGGTATCCATGGGTACTAACCATGTATTCCATACCCACGCTGACGAAAACTCAAGTCTGCACTGCGATCCTCGGTAAAAACACTGAAGCGACGACGAACAACATACAGTACTCCATCTCACGTTCAAATCGATACGAGTATCAGTAGAGTAGCATCAATAGCGACGTGCCTTCGACTCTCGAGTACCTCACAAGCAACACAATAACACTGGAGGGTTGTATGCTCCCTATTCATGCTTCAGGGATTGGTGATTGTAGCTAGGCCTGATCCCTATGCGCATCGTCAACCCGACGCAACTCTCAGCTAGACCTCGCAATAAGTACAGTCTTTTGCATGACATTCTGTAGTGCGATGAAATTTCGAGAGCTTTGTCATTTGACAGGTCAACTGATGTGATCAGCCCTGCACCAATCTGCACGGTTTCTTCACATCTTGAAGTCTGGGCGGAAGCCCTGAGTGATGAGCCATTTCAAAATTGCTCGCCATGTTCCCCGAACCTTTACTTAGGGCCCATAGACAGGTAAACCCGAAATTCATTATGGGTCATCAATCAAATGACATATCAAGTCCTGGTTTCGGCGGTTTTCTTACCCCCAAGTGATGCATAAAGCGAGCGTTTCCTGACAGGATCAGTGCGCCACATCGAGGCAAGCCCCGTTGCACCTCATACCCTGCTTGAAGTTTTCCTATCCAAATATTATCGCAATACACGCATCCTCGCACGCAGCGGGTTCGGTTCTGACGCGTACGACACTCCAGGGCCACTGTATTCAATGTCCAGCGCTGATTGTGGTGTTACACATGGAAAATGTCCCTGCGTACCTACTGTGGCAGGATTCCTTACAAACTCAACTGATTGTTCACGAATGGATTAGACACACTGAAAAGGTTTCTAGACCACATCAGGGTATATCCAGGCCATGCCAACGTCGATCCGACTCCCTTGCTCCTACCCGTCAGGGGTATGTATCTCCATCTCATGGTAATTATGAAAAAAAAATTCTTGGAAATGAATCTGATGCGATAGCATGCGACCTCGCAAGAGCGCCCAGGGATCCAAAAATCATGCATCATTTTTAAAGTGACGCGGGGAACTGGTCAAGGGGTTGACAGGTAAAACGAACTCCTGAAGTGAACGTAAACAAGGATTCGATAATTGACCCAATGCAGTCAAGGCGTGAAATGGGAAAAAAGAACGCACCGGGTCTCGTGTTGTGGATTCCTCTCCTCTGGAGGTGGGAGGCCCAGCACCGAAATTCAGGTCTAAAGTTGTGTCAGAGTCATTTACGGATAGATTGCTGAACGGTAGAAAATACCAGAAATCCTTCCATCCATAGCAGTCGCAAATGCAGGAGCATTGGGATTCCGTGATCGACCAATGAGATTGATGAGGACAGTCAGAGAGTAAAAGCGGCCAAGGATACTCGCAACTATCAAGTAATCTGAAGAATATCTTAGCTCGAGTACCGAATGATTCGAGGAGGGTATCCAACTTACAGCAGGATCTAACCACATATAGAGCCATGAACGCGATACTCACTGCCCCAACAACAATGCCTGAAGAAACGGCCAGGATCGTAATGCGACGAATGATGCTTTAATTTGTTAACGAGTGTCAATGTACGGAGGCTCAGAGCTCACTTTTTTGTTGAATTGAGGACAGCGTTAAGTTTGCGTAGTTGGAAAATGAGTAGAGCAGGAATACATATATCCACAAAAACGGCGATGGAAGAGGAAACTCTAGGAGCGGAAGTGTCAGTATGGCTGACTCCGACAGACCAGATAAGCTAATATGGCGACATACGTTGTTGCAGTTGAGCCTGGTCCACGCATGAACATCGGGCGAACGACTGTCTCTATGGATGCGAATAAACACAAAGATGCCTAATCGCAATCAGTGTTGATAAAATCTGAACTTGGTATGTGTGTAGCGTACCTGCGTGATAACAAGTATCGTAAGAAATCCGCAGATGATTTTCGAGTGCGATCTATTGTTGATTTCAGCTTGCAGAACGTTGGAGCGAGTATGACAGGCATACAAAGAAAAAATTCTGTGTATGAGGAAAGACCGCTCCAGAGTCCCAGTTACAACAATGGCGACTGTCACCACAACCCTAGGCCAGAGTGCGGGGACATCTGTGGACTAGTGTTAGAAAGATGATTGCATATTTATTTAATTCATATGACGACGTACCAGGATGGGTCATGGTAGCCTACAAATAACTTCAGCTCAATTCTAAGAAATTGCTGGGCTTCTGACCAGCCAAACAGTCGAGCAAAATGAAATTGTGCTTGCGGTGGACGCAAGTAAAAGAGATATTACGGTACCGCGGATGTATAGCTTGTCTTTAGGGAATTGGTAGAAGTATATGAACAATAGCGCGAGCTCCAATGAGTAGAGACAGAGGTTGATCCATGAGGTGAGAAGTTGTGCGCTGGAAACCGTGATGCGGGATACGTCAAACCTTGCTGGCAGTGCTTAATGACGTTGGCCTACTCACCGCAGCAAATCTGTTAACGTCGTCGTTGACATCTTTGAGAGGTTAACAAATGTAGCTATGATGCCTCTTCGAAGTGGACAAAGAACACCACAAACAGGATAGAAAAGGGTTCTGGGTCAAATGAAGACCTCCTAGAAGAACAGGTGTAACATAGAAACACAACTCGTGCAGAATTCCACGCTCGTAGGGGCTCCTGCAGGAATGTGTTCCCGATTCAGCGTGGTTAATCTTGAAGGGTCGGCAACGGTATACTACATCCCCTAAACATCGCCGCGCCCGACTTAATCTGTGATTCAGGGCCTCGGTTCTTGTCCAAGAGAAAGGCATTCCGAATTTCGACTGTAAAGTTCAAGTACAGTCCACCAAGGCGGTTGTTTTCTGAAGTCCATTCGGGTTTTAACTGTGGCCACCTGAGCCTTGCGGACGGCTAGCCGAAGAGGGCTCCTATTTTGGACAGATTTTTTATGTAACGTTAAACATAGCCACATAACTTTTGCTTCCAGCTGGCACATGACCTACAATCGAAGCGGGAATATATCTATTCCCCGGATGGACCTCATACTGCCAGTGATAACTTGGTGATAACTTCAAGTTTTATACCATAAGATAGGCAGACAGTCATGCCTCGACAGAAATCCGGCTCACTAGATGCCCCTTATTTCTCGACACTGAAAGAATTCGACACGTGGATAGCTGGTCCTACCAATCGGAAGCTCGATGGGATCCTAGAATATTCTGCTCGCCCTAAACCGCAAAGCGGTGGAAAACTTCTGGTATCCTTTCCATTAGTCCGTTTTCTACCATTACAACTGATATACTTGCAAGGTTTGTCATGATTACAAGGTCTACTTCATTAAACATGGTAGTTTTCCCTCGATTCTCAACCAATCTAGGGCGGTTACACGGAGACTCCAACTTCCCTTTCATACACGTTCAACTCGTGGTCGAGCTGTGATATATTTGTCTAGTATGTGCGGCAGCTAGGTAGATCATACAAGTCCTAATAGATGAACAAGCTTTTCCCACCACCGTATTACAGTTCCTCCTCCAGGATGGATCACTGCAGCTCACCGGCAGGGTGTCAAGATCCTTGGTACTCTGTCCGTCAAAAATTTCTGCATCTTCATTTATGACTTTGGCTCATCTTCATGTAGAATCTTCGAAGGCGATGGAGAGGAAGATTGTCTCCGCCTTTTAGTTGGAAATCTCCCTTCTTCAGTCAATGGTCCTGCTAAGCCGCCTTCCGAAGCGACACCACTACCGCTGTCTCCGCATTACGCGAAACTTCTGGCTGAACTAGCATGGAAGCGAGGCTTCGATGGCTATCTCCTGAATTTTGAGTGTCCACTTAAAGGTGGTATTGAGCAATGCCGGACTTTGACAGCTTGGATTACTATTTTACAAGCCGAGATCTTGGCCAGAGTTGCAAGCCACGGTGAAATAATATGGTTTGCGTGCCTTGGTTATCCAGAAATTGAAAAAAATATCTGACCAGAATTAGGTACGACAGTGTCATTTTTACAGGCCAACTCGCCTGGCAGGATCGCCTCGACAGTTTAAATCTCCCATTCTTCCTATCTTCGTCTGGTCTATTTACAAACTACACAGTGCGTTGCATGATGTTTCAAGACTGTCTTTATTTACTTGTTTACTTATTCTGAACACAGTGGCCCCGCGAGTATCCCAATATCACCGCGGAATACTTCCTTGCTCTCGATCCGGCGCTAATCGGGACAGCCCCCGATTCGCAGCCTTATGTCTCGCCCAAATCCCTTAACGACATTTACATGGGCGTCGATGTATGGGGGCGCGGCTCGCACGGCGGTGGCGGCTTTGGCTCGTACAAAGCCATCACACACATTGCACCGCAATCGCTAGGACTCAGTGTCGCACTTTTCGGACAGGGATGGACGTGGGAGAGTGAGCAGGACAAGCCGGGGTGGACCTGGGAGCAGTGGTGGGCCTACGATACGAAGCTGTGGTTCGGCACCCTCCCAGGCGACACAGTCGTAGTGCCTGAGGCACCCAGACGCAAAGGCGAGCCGGAGTGCCCACATGGCGCGTTTGAGCCCATCGCTTCCTTCTTCCCGCGTAACCCCCCTCCAGATCCATTCGATCTGCCGTTACACACAACGTTCAGCCCGGGCGTGGGGCGTGCTTGGTTCGTCAACGGTGTCAAGGTTCACCAGGCTCCTGATGGCTGGACCTCTGTAGATAAGCAGGGTACGGTCGGGGACATGGTATGGCCACGGCCGACTGCTCTATGGGAAGTTAATCAGTGTGACGAGCCGTTTCCCGATATCCGTCCTACCATCTGTTTTGAGGATGCATGGAACGGAGGAAACTCCCTTCGACTGGGCCTGTCATTTGCTGGGTCAAGTGCAGAAGAGGATACTATGTACCGCTGCGTCTGGGTACCAATACAGTCCGTTTCGTTCAAGAAGGGCAGGCTTTATGAAGCTGTCATTATCTACAAAACCGATGCCCCGCACCACATTGACCTCGATATCGGTCTTTCGCTGAAATCCATTTCTGGAGACTCACTGGCGGAGTCTTTGGAGCTCACGCCGATTCCTGACATTTATCTCGCTGAGTCCTGGTCTAAATTGGCAATACGATTCAGCGCCCCAAAGACCCAGGATCCTAGCCTATTTGTCACAGGCGCTTTAGGCCTTGTCGTCGCAGTTATCTCGGAGGAACCTTCCGATGCATTTGAACTTACAATCCGCCTTGGACAGCTGAACGTATACTCCGTTCCGCCCCAGAATACTGCTGTTTATAGCCCCTCGATCCTATGGGCGGATTTTGTTGCGCCACGGACACTGACTTGGGAAGTCTCTGCCTTATTCCCCCCGATGTCACCAGTCAGTGTTAAATCACCAGAGGACGCCATCTCTGCGTGGACAATATACCCTTCGAACAACTGGTTCCCAAAGTATATGTACTTCAACATCTATGTACTTCCACACAATTCGGGCGAAACGGTTGGACAACCTGAGGAGGCAACGTGGCTCGGAACCACGGGGTGGGATGGAATTAAGAACAGATTCTTGGTAGTCCCCGAGACACTTCCATTCTGGCCTTTGGCGACTGGGACTACTAGGAAGGTTAGGTTCTACATTCAAGGGGTCACAGATCGGGGGGAGGTTCTTCCTTGGGAGCGGTCTGTGTTTGTCGATTATGATCTCTCCTCTCTCGAATAACCATAATATATATAATGTATTTTGTATTCGTTAGTTGTATAAAGTAGGAAGGATTTATCTCCAATTAAGGGGTTGGCCTCATCCCCAACAAGTATTCCATGCTCTGGAATGCAGCCTGCGAAAATATGAACGAGGGGGTACAGCGAGCAAGGAAAGCAAAGACTGCTTACCAGAGGAGAGAATTGGGGTACCCTGGATTACAGAAATCGTCAGCGGTGCACGGAGTGTCACAGTGAAGTCGTGAAAGACACACATATGTCCAGTCAATTCGAATTCTAGGTAAGTTAACCCTCGCTCTGTGTGGGATGTACCTAGGGAGCCGACGCCGTCGATCTGGAAGGAGTCCAGCGCGATCGGGGTCTGGAAGCCCTGCTTTCCGCCCCCTACATCCCGCCAAAGACAATCAGCACCAAAAGAAACGTTGTAACTGGTTAAAAAAACTCACACGTCATGCTAGGCAACAGACGGCAAAATGTCAGAAATAATCTCGGCATGGCGGTGTAAGGTGCTCACTTTTGTATTACGATTCGCGTGCTATGATTCAAAGCGACGGGATCAGCATCGCGCAAACCATAAAAAGCCACACAACGCTCACCCCTCGGCAAGGAGGCGGAAGTCTGCCAGGCCATGGACGATAACTGTCCTGATATTCTTCTCGATCACGCTCGGGAGCACAGTCAACGCAGGCGGCAAGCTACTGTCGCCACGCGGGAAGACATTGATTGGTGAGCATACCGACCATGTCACATTTGCCGGTGCATGGATTGCCTTCTTTACGTCTGCTCGGTCGAAGTATACGGGGGCGACCTGCACTTGCTCGAAAGAGCCGCTACAAGATGCCAACATTCATCATCAGGATATGGATAATCAGAGAGGAAACGGCGTACGGGAATCCCAGGACATCCCAGAGGATGGGGTACGTATCAAAGATGCGGTATACGTTGAACGCAGGGTTGATGCGGAGCGCCTCGTTGAAGATCATATTCCAGACGTCGCATCCACGGTCGGCAGTAGTAGACTTTCCCGGCAGTGGTAGCAATCCATTCTTAGGAGGATAGGTGACATGTTTATCCATATAGCCCGCGTAGTTGCATTTCTTTGATAGGGCGTCTAGCTGGGCCAGGAAAGTTTGGCTGTGAGGTTGTTTATGGGTTTTGAAGTTCATGAGCGAACAAAATTAGACTCACTTGAAGGCGAAGACGTGCTCATAGCGGTGCACGAAATTTACAGCGGGGATCTGTTCCTGAACAACATTCCACGAGAGAGATGCTATCAAGAGCGTTAGGATGAATCCTCACTCGACAGGGATTGCCACTCACGATCAGCTATCCAGATTCCTTTCAACTTCAGATCAAGTTCTTTCGGGTGTTGATAGATGTAATTGGCGGTATCTAAGCGGATGCTTCAACATGGAATTTGACCCCCAAAAAGAAAAGCGACTTTACATGGAAGCATTGTTCCTGCGAACTTTCATGAGGGGTTAGATATGAAAGATATTATTAGTGAATCTTCGAAACGTACACTCTCGCCACTCATGTACAAGTTCTTATTCTTAAGCTCGGAAAACACCTCGAGGAACTGCTGCATGAATCCAACGAGCTGCGCTGCGAGTTCATCTTCGTTCTGTGGGTGGGAAAGGCATCTTGAGTTCGTAAATCGCGTGAGAGTTGATGTGAGTGCGTACCTTGATGTTAGGAGTCCCTTGAGAGTACCCTGTTCCAACTGGTTGTTCCACCCACAGAACGTTAGCAAGATTGGTCCAACTAAAGTCGTTGACCGTGGGTTTAGCTTGGCCCCAGCTCCACGAGAAAGGCTGCATAGAACGTGCGCCAGACTATCAACAAAATGGTCATGCAAGAAAGCGATAGCAAATACCCCATTCTCCTGCAACAAACCCTCAAGGGATGAGCATCCTGGGCCTCCATTCGTCCTGTTCAAATTAATCAATCGATCAAAGTATTTGACGTTGAATAATTCTGATTGCGAACCAGAAAATCAAGTCGTCCGCACTTCCATCGGGTCCTGGTGGGAAGAACCAGAAGAATAGCTAGACAATGATCATACGAGGTTATTTAGAACATTCACGCCACCACGAATCCCTTCGACAATGCCAACATACCTTGCGCGTCTCCTTCGGATTCCCACTGATTGGCATTAAACCCGACCAACTAGGACCTACGTCAAAGTCGACTTCTGGAATGCTCCTTCCATCGACATAGAACTCTAAAAAGCAAAAAGAAATGCTGATTAGATCATTGTAATGGATTAATTTTGAATATGCAACTCACGAGAAGCCTTAGGATTAGAGAACGTGATGTTTTTCGGCGCAGCGCGCTTCGCGGGGGATGAGCGGGTGCTGTGCCAGCGTTTAGCAGCCTCCAGTTGGCGTGCGTGGATATCCTGTCTACTTAGTTCCCGTGCGTCGGCGGCTCGAAGACTGGCTGCTACCACGAAGAGGGACAGCGCAGTCCATATCTGGGAAAGCATATTTGAAACGAGACCAGGGAGCCTGAGAAGATGCAGGGGAGTTTCCAAGTTTGCATCCAAGCATATTTATCCAAATACTTAACCTGACGTCGAAGGGCGCCAGTCGTTAGCGATGATTGACGAGATCATGTGTAGTTAAAGCGGCTATCTTTTGGCCGACGCGTTTCATGATAAAACTTGCGCCCGCCGCGGCGCCGCCAGATGAGCATGCAGTCGAAACAAGCTTGTGGAGATGATGGTGTGAAGCAAAAAGCATGCGCTCGAAAAAACATGCGTTCAAACTCTATTTTTAGGCGATATCATGATTGAGGAATTGGGAAAAAAACAGTACTGATGTGACGACATGCAGTGTTGATGAGATGAAGAAATTATATAGTAGACCATAAAACTGACTACGTATACAGAATGCTCCAAGGAATTACTTGGAGTCAAGTCGAGTTCAATGAGCTATATAATTTGATAATTGTCACTTGTAAGCTTGCCGTTGCCATAGTTTACGGCAAGCTAGCTACGTTAAATATGACGCACATGTGTCCATGCCATCCCTTTCATAACTACAAGTATGAAATCGGACGCCTTGTATCAAGAGAGAATGGAGCTTTGCTGTCATTGGAAACGCTCCTGTACCCCATCCGGCGGTAGCGCCAAATCGCGGGCGCGGGGGTCGCCTTTCCGTGTCTTTTGCTTTACGGCAACACTTGTGCCCTACAATGGAAGTGTTTCCGCCTGACGGGTTTGTTAGCCTTGTAGATAAGTAAATTAATGTAATCAGGGAAAACCCTTCTTGTTCACAGAGGTCACTTATAGACGAAATACCTGCAATGATCACACGTCAAGCATGTGCATTTGAGCGACCAAAAGTTTGAAACTCTTTGGAAGCTGGAAGCCTGGAACTAATATGAAGGTTTAGACAGGTTCCACTTTCAAGGGGTCAAATATCGGGGAGAAGTCCTACGCTGGGGGGCGGTGCTTATGATCTATCCTCTCTCGCATGGCCATTGGCATGATATATATGCACGGTACTTTGGATTCGTTGGTTACATAAGGGAGGATCGAATCGTCTACTATCAGGGGGTTGGCCTCATCCCTAACAAGTATTGCATGCTCTGGAATGCGGCCTGCCCAGACATGAACAACGGGGAACAATGAGCAAGCAAGAAAAGACTGCTTACCAGAGGAGAGAATTGGGGTACCCTGGATTACAGAAATTGTTAATGGTGCGCGGAGTGTCACACTGAAGACGCACATATGTCCACTCAGTTCAACTTCTAGGTAAGTCAACCCACGTTCCGTGTGGGATGTGCCGAGGGAGCCTACGCCGTCGATCTTGAAGGTGTCTGCGGCGATCGGTGTCTGGAAACCCTGCTTTCCGCCCCCTACATCGCGTCAAAGACAGTCAGCACCAAGAAATGGTGCATTTGGTTGAAAAACTCACAGGTCATGCTACGAGGCAGATAGGAAATGTCAGAGACAGATGCTGTATGACGGCATGAGGTGCTCACTTCTGTATGACGATTCGCGTGCTATATTCAAAGTGAGCGCCGACCAAGCCATAATAAGTTATACTTACCCTTCTGCGATGAGGATAAAGTCTGCCAGGCCATGGATAATGACCGTCCTGTTATTCTTCTCGATCACGCTCGGGAGCACAGTCAGCGCTGGCGGCAAGCTAGCGTCACCACGTGGGAAGACATCTCCTGCTGAGCACTCCGACCATGTCACGTTTGACGGTGCGTGGATGGCCTTCTTCACGTCTGCTCGGTCAAAGTAGACAGGGGCGAGCTGGATCTGCTCAAAGGAACCTCTACAAGAATTTGTCTTCAGGATTTTAATAATTGTAGGATTAAAAACGACCTACGGGAAGCCGAGGACATCCCAGAGGATGGGGTAAGTATCAAAGATGCGGTACACATTGAAGGCAGGGTTGATGCGGAGCGCCTCGTTGAAGATGAGATCCCAGACGTCGCATCCGCGGTCGGCAGAGGTAGACTTTCCCGGTAGCGGCAGCAGTCCATTCTTGGGAGGGTAAGTGACGTATTTATTTATGTAGCCTGCGTAGTTGCATTTCTTTGATAGGGCGTCTAGTTGAGCCAAGAACGTTTGGCTGCAAGACTGTTTATTAGTTTTGAAATTCATCAGGCGAAAAAGATCGGACTTGCTTGAAGGCAAAAACGTGCTCGTAGCGATGCACAAAATCCACGGCAGGGATCTGTTCTTGGACGACATCCCATGAGAGAGATGCTGTGGAGAGTGTTAAAATAATTTCTCAATGGCCGCAAGAATTAATACTCACGATCAGCTATCCAGGTACCTTGTAGCTTCAGATCAAGAGCTTTCGGGTGTTGGTAGATGTAGTTAGCGATGTCTGAATGGATACTTCAACACCATATCCGAACCCCAATAGTATTAGCGATCTTACACGGAATGTATGTTCCTGCGTACTTCCCTGCGGAGTCAGATGAAGAACATCGGTAGAATTTAGCAGACGTACGCTCTCCCCAGTCAGGTATAAGTTCTTCTTCTTGAGCTCAGAGAAGACTTCAAGGAACTGTTGCATGAATCCCACAAGCTGGGCTGCAAGGTCATCTTCATTCTACGAACAGGGGAGACAATTTTGGTTCATGAATCGAGTGTGATTTGGATGTGATTACATACCTTGATATTCGGTGTCCCTTGGGAGTATCCCGTTCCAACCGGTTGCTCCACCCACAGAACGCTAGACAGATTAGTCCAGCTGAACTCATTGACCGTTGGTTTAGCTTGGCCCCAGCTCCAAGAAAAAGGCTGTAGAGAACGCGAGTGCTATCAACGACATGATCATACCAGAAATTGTATAGCGCATACCCCATTCTCCTGCAACAATCCCTCAAGGGACGAGCATCCCGGGCCTCCGTTTGTCCTGTTCGAATCAATCGGTCTACGAAATTAATGTAGAGTAGCTCCAATAACGAACCAGAAAATCAAGTCATCCAGACTTCCCTGGGGGCCGGGTGGGAAGAACCAGAAGAATAGCTGGATAATAATCAGATCAAGCAGAACCTTCACGGTGCTGTGCGTCACTCCGACGACGTCAACATACCTTGCGCGTCTCATTCGCATTCCCACTGATTGGCAGCAAACCCGACCAGCTGGGACCGATATCAAAGTCCACCTCTGGGATACTCCTTCCATCGACATAGAACTCTACAAGGTGGAATGTTTTACTGATCAGAGCAAGACACTAGATCGGCTTTGATTATACGACTCACGAGAGGCCTTGGGATTAGAGAACGTGATGTTTTTCGGGGCAGCGCGCTTGGCGGGGAACGAGTGGGTGGTGTGCCAGCGCTTAGCGGCCTCCACCTGGCGCGCGCGGATATCCTGTTCACGTAGCTGCCGTGCGTCGGCGGTTTGAAGAGTGATTGCTACCAGTAAGAGGGACAGTGCGGTCCAGATCCGGGATAGCATCGTTGAAACAGGACTCAGGAGCCTCCTGGTGCTGATAACACGGAAGGGGGTGACCGGCTCTGTATGTCAAGCGTATTTATGGGCTGTAGGGAGGATAACGTGAGGTCAAAGGGCGCCAGCTGTTACATAGCGATGATTGACGAGATCATCATGGGTAGATAGCAGTGCGGCTATCTTTTGTGCGACGTGTTGCTACTGCATGATATTCTTGAATCTTGCGTCAGAAGAGCGTGGGCTCGAAATCTTCCGGGGATGTTGGTGGTGTATACATGTGATCTAAGCCTATTTTTAGAGATACTGAGGAAAGAAACGATGTGGATCTGACCTTGAACTTCCTAATTTTTAGGACCGCAAATCTTATGGAAGGAAACGGAAGCGTGAAAGGATGTTAAGATACACGTCTATCTCATTGAAGTCCTTGTGCCTGCAACGGCTCGAATTTCCCTGCCATCCATCCTGTGATTGAAATTCATGTAGATGTTAAAAACATGAGGAGATCCCAAAAATGAGACTATATCTATATCTATAGCAGCCATCCAGTAATAAATTAGTAAGTATAAGTAGCTTGTGCGATAGGGAGAGGGTATCACATGGCCTTATACCGCCCTGGGGAACACACATTCGCGAACAAAGTACTCGTGGAAGCGGTTATCCTGCGTAAGCTCCGGGTGGAATGTTGTGAGGAAATGCAGGCCCTGGCGCAGAGCGACAATGGTTTTTGGGTCGCTTTCATCCAGAGACGCGAGGGCCTGTGGCAGGAGATCGGTAGGTAGGCGAGCAATGACTTGGATCGGCGCATCATCAGAAGAAGATGGGGAAAGCTTGAGAACCACCTGGAGGAAGTTGATTAGGTCGGTAGTCGCTAATCAAAATACACGATGTACCGGAGCACGGATGAAGATCCCAGTGAACGACTGCTCAGGATGTTGGAGACCTTCTACAGCGAGATCGGCTTCAAATGACTCGACCTGTTCGCAAGTTGGTCATCGAATTAGACCAAGTCAATTTGCTACATACCTGCGAGCCCCAGCCATTTCTCCCGATGGTGATTGAAATACCGCCCAGCAGCTCCTGGCCGCCTTTCTTACACCCTTCTGCAGCCTCAGAAAGCAGGATAGCGCCTGCGCAAGTACCCCAAACAGGTTTTTGCTTAACAAACTGGCGAAGGGGTTCTAGTAAACCGGAAACACGGGCCAGAACAGCGATCGTGGTAGATTCTAGCAATCCTGATCAGCCTCATTTCGTTCCTTCAGATAATTAAAACATACCTCCGCCAGGAATAATGAGAGCATCGCAAAGATTGAGCTCTTCTACAGTCCGCACTAGGACTACAGTGAGCTTTCTCTTGAAAGAAAGCTTTTGGAGCATGGCTTGATGCTCAGCAAAAGCACCCTGAAGAGCTTCATAATAAGCCGAAAAGTCAGTCCTAGTTTTATGAAGAGAAAATATCTGCCTAACCCAAGATTCCAATGACTACTTCTCTGTTATCCGGCGATCCCATCGTAATGTTTACGGAAGTTGATCCTGTAGATTGGGCATAAATCAAGCTTAAGAACATGAATGATACGCATTGATAGATACCTCGAGAAGTGGGCTGGAGTTGGATGACCGTGGAGGAGACTGTTATCCCCCACAATGGCCCAAGTAAATTTGTGGGGTCCGTGTTCCGATCGGTAAATGACTAAGCAAACCTTCACCCGAAAATTTTGACCCGAGATCCGAGCAGTTGTGCCTTGTCGATCAAGTAACTTTGCCTGTTCAGTTTAAACTTTTCCCTTTTCTCGGAGACTCGACTCATAGTTTTGTATCTTCAAGGCGAAAAAATAATAAAAAATTATGAAAAAAAAAAAAAAAAAAAAAAATTCTCAGATTTAAATCCATCTCATCAAGAATGAAATTTACTTCCGTTTGCAAGTTTAACATAGACGAACACATGTGGCGCACCGGGATGACGATATCTTTGTGTATATTAATGTTTTAGATGCTCTAATTTTGAATTTACTCTGACAGCTGAATTTATTTCTCAGACTAACGGAATAAGTGTTTGTTAGAAGTTACTTGTAAAAGAATACCTGTAGAACAAAAATCATTGGCGTTGACTGGTGTGAAAATTAGATGTCAAAAATATCCATAATGACATCTTCATCCACTCGCAAACCGTATTGAAGGGCAAAGACCAAGTTTGGAATCGTATATGGCGACGAATTTGCAAAGTCATGTGACTGAAGTCCTTACTAAGCTTTTGCGGCGGTGAGAACACAAAATTGAAACCCTCTCCTGTACCACCACTATGTCAGACCTCGACGCAGACCTCTACGGCGGTGAGCAGCCACTTGGGTATTTACCTGAAAATGTGGCTAACAGAAGACTGCTAGACCTTTACGGAAACGACGAGGCCGAGTTCAGTAACGAACAGGCTGCCAACGATGACAAGGACACGCAGGCCCCCACCGAGTCTCCCACTGCGGATCCACAGCCTGCAGCCGCAGCCGCTAAAGAACATCAAGCTGCCGCCAAGTCTACCCCAGCGGGCTCGACAGAAACGAACAGCACCCAGTACTCGGCCTCAGCGACAACGACTTCGGCCATACCAACGTACACCCAACCGCAGCAAATTCAGACCTATGAGCCACCTCAGCCATCGGATTACCGTGACTCTGTACCTTCAGGACGCGAGGGTGGTTACCAAAACATCCCAGTTAACGAGCGCACAGTGCGCCCGTCGGAAATGAAAGATGAAGGGTGAGAACTATAGCACTAATACTCTTAATTCATCCACATGTGTCGCGGCGACGTCGTACCAGTGGGCCAGGGTCTGTAGATGACGCTCGCGTAGTCAGTCGCAATCGTCTCTAAGCTAGCTCTAGGGTATCTTGGTGCCTCTTCTATGTCTAGGCTAGGCTAAGCACCCAGTAGCGTCTTTTCATTCTATCTTCCTCTGTCATAACACCTCTGTTCTAGCCTACCGTTACTAATAGCAATCTTTGCTTTCCATATTTCCTGTGCTCCTCGTACTTCATCCGACGTTGTATTACCTCATCAACAGCAAGATGTTCATTGGCGGTCTTAACTGGGATACCACGGACGGTACATACATTGTTTGTGTTGAGTTCATGTCCCCGACACTAACTCCTCCCGCGCTTCATAGAGACCCTTAGAGACTACTTTACACAGTTTGGCAAGGTCGATGCCTGTACTATCATGCGGGACGCCGCCGGCAGGTCCCGGTGCTTTGCCTTCCTGACATTCGATGACCCAGCAAGTGTCAATGCTGTCATGGTCCGGGAACATTTCCTGGATGGCAAGATCGTACGTACACACCCTTGTCACGTGTCCAACACAACCCAACAGCTTGTCAATGTCTAGATCGACCCAAAGCGCGCGATCCCGCGTCAGGAGCACCAGCGTGCAACGAAGCTGTTCATCGGCGGCCTTGCCGGCAGCGTCACCTCTGAGTCCATGCGCGAGTTTTTCTCGCAGTTCGGTAAAGTCATTGACTCCACCGTCATGCTTGACCGCGAGACCGGCCGCAGCAAGGGTTTCGGCTTCGTCTCCTTCGAGGACACCAATGTCCAGCCCTTCCTCGGCTTTGGTAACCTCGAGATCGACGGTAAACTGGTACGTAGAACTGCGACATTTTTACAGGTATCAACGCTTATCATTATTCCCGATAGATCGACGTTAAGCTAGCTCAGCCACGGTACCAGCGTGACAGCTACCCCAATGAAGACGGTCAGGGCGGAGACTTCCAAGCTGGGGGTGGTGTTGGTGCTGGTGCTGGAGGGCGGTTCGCCGGCGGGCAGCAAGGCAACTTCGCTGCCGGCGGCATGGGGGGCCCAGCAGGTGGTAACACACCCTTCGACCCGCAGGCACTCGCGCAGCTGTACACGCGCATGTTCCAGATGGCAGGTGGTGGTGGGCAGATGAACCCTGCGATGATGGCGGGGATGGGTGGTGGCATGAATCCGATGATGGCGGCGGGGATGGGTGCGGGTGGATTCCCGGGTGGGATGAGGCCAGGCATGGGTATGGGCGGTATGGGTATGGGTATGGGAGGTGGCATGGGGGCTGGTATGGGCCGTGGAGGCGGTATGCCTGGTGGGCCAGCGGCGATGAATCCGAATATCCCGCGAGGCCCGAGAGGTGCAGGAGGTGGTACGCCGCCGACAGGACCTATGGCTGCTAACGGCGCTAGCGTTGGTCCTCAGAGGACTGGGCAGCGCGGACAACATAGCTTCCACCCTTATGCGCGGTGAAGAGTTCTGGCTGGTCCGTTAAAATCCCGAGTTAGAGTGACAGAGCTCTGGCGGTACATATTCGTCTTATAGTTTTACTTATCCCCTCCTCTTTTGAACTGTGTATAATTACCTTCGCACATATGCTTGTAATATGTATGCCAACATACCTAAGTAAGTAAATTGTTATCAGATGGCTTTCTAGGTGCGCTCGAGGGGCAAAAATACGCTATCCTCCGAAAGGCCCATCCCATGCTCACGGGTCTCATCCATATCTGCAAACGCATATACTTGAACTGGATTGACCAAATTCCAGTTGCGTCATGGTACAAGGGAACTTTGGCGGAACCCAAAGACGAAGATGTGGGATTTCGAGGAGCAAATTGCGAAGCATCTGAGCCTGGACGACGCTCGGCGACTCGAACCAATCCCGGACGTGCTGGTCAGCCCCACCCCACTGAGCCCTATGACCCAGACATCGATATGGTTGACGACGACCTGGTTGGCCTCCACCCCAGTGAATCATGGTCTGCTAGATTCGATGACGACCAGCCCAACACTGCGCAAGTGACACCAGATGATAGAGACGACGTAGAAGACGAAATTATCGATGAAGAATCAGACGAGTCTTTCTCGGCCGCATCGACACCTGGCTTGCTTCGATGGATCCTGATGTACTCTGATGTGGCGCAGGCGCCTGGCATTTGACAGTAGTTTTATTATTCTAGAGGTTCCAGTAAATGGCATTGTAGCAGTAGTCCGCTTTACAAAATTTACATTTAATAATCATCAATTTAATTCTCAAGGCATTTATTGGTCGTCGATGCCATTTTTTCACTCAGGCTTTCAAGCTTCCCCCATCAACCAGCCAGGTATTTGGGCTGGTCCATAAGTTGATGCCTGGCAATTAGTACATTGGATACGTGTAGCGAAGGGCAGCAAGTTCGCCTTAGTGATCGCCAGTTGTGAGTGGTCCAATCTTCACAATACCGAGCTGTATCTCACACAATTCAGTGCATCCGATGAGAGCATCAGAGATCAGTCCTAAAACCATTAGACGAAGGCACACAAGGATGCAATCAAACGAAAAGATTGAATTATACCATCCATTATCCGATAGATTAAGCCTAGATTACCCTCCTCGACCCCGCCCCAACTCCGAGTGCGTATGCATGCGCAATAAGCATATAGGACACATATGAAAAAAGGTAACATGAATGGTACAGGCTGACAACGGTGCCCGGCATGCCAAAAACGAGCTACGTAGACAAAAGTTCCAGCCGGGTTCCCGGCCCACTGTCGGCGCACGCTCTGCACAGACCATACACAATAACCTCAGGGGGAAAAACACTTGTAGCGCGGTACCGCGCATCGGAAATTTGGCTTGCCCTTTGGTTGGCGTCTCGAAAACGTTGGAACGGCGCCTTGCGCGGCGTTGGTGTCACACAAAAAAATGAACGTTTCTTGATGTGTTGAGAGCTCAGCACCAAAACTGTCCGCATCATCAATATCGCCGGCCAGCACGGCCACCTCCCGGGCCTTGGTAAGGGCCATAGTCTGGGGGAGGTCGTCCGCCTACAACAAGTCAGTAACAGGCTACACAGCAGATATAAGAAGATGCGCACCGCTTCGAGCAGGCGCAGAGGCCGGAGGCGATTTTGATCTACCACTACTAGGTATTACAGCATTTCTAAACAAGTTCATCAAGTCCTCCGTGCGGAACACAGGGCCTGTACAGACTATGAGCGAATGCACCCAAGATGGACGTCATGGACGTACCATCAAACGAAGCGGGGGCGGGGAGCTCGCCGACAAACCACGATATCACGTTCGGTATGGCGGGTATCTTCGGCTTCTCCTCTTCTCTCTCCTGAACTCTCTGCGGGGGCGGTGGTGCCCGATCGCGATTCTCGCGTTCCCAAGCATTCTGCGGGGGCGGACTGAATCGCCTGCGTGGGGGAGGTGGTTCCCACCGATCGCGATCACGATCACTCCGGGGTGGCGGAGAAAGCGGCCGTGCGCGCTTGTGTGACTGGCTGTAATCGCCACCACCCCCGCGTTCTTCCCGCTTGCGGTAGTCGGGCGACGCGGGGCGTTTATGTGTGGCATTTGCGCCGTTACTGTTATTCACTGCACCGGTGGAGACCAACGATTGCTGCGTCTCGGATCGCCCTAAGGGTTGTGCACCGCTAGTGGCCTTTCGGGCCATGGCGAAGCCGAGGTCGCGTGCTGCGATGGCATCTGTGCCGAGGTAAATGTGTCGCTGTGCAAAACGTTTGATAGGAGGGTCTATCATGAAAAGTGAGCGAGACATGGAGATCGTGAACATCTTCCATACCAGTCGGGTATACTTCTGCGATACGCTTCTCTAATTTCTGGGCTGCGTCAAGGTCGCCGTATTGGTACTCATACCTTGCCCAGCGTTCCCAGAGGGACCGGGCATTTTCAGGTGTGAAGGTACCGATCACACGCTCAAACAGAGCTCGAGCATCTGGATGTCAATGAGCTTACTATCAAGGGTTAGAATCAGATAATCAGATGCTTACTATTTTCATCATTGATAGAGATGAGGAAGCCAAGGTATCGTAAGACGTATTCAATCTCATCGCCAAAGAAATCCAGACCTTTCTCGAAGATGCGGCTGGCGACGGACTTGTCGTCCGAGCAATGGTATTCCATCAGAGCTGTGAAAGTAAAGTAACATCAGAAAGCGTTGTGAATTTGCGAAGGCGAACGAACCAGCAGCCTCGTAGACTTGCCAAGGTGCCCATCGATCCTTTCTTGCTTTTCCAAAGATGGCCCGTGACGACTTCACCCCCTCGGCCCTCCTACCGAACCGCATGTAGACAATGTAGGCCAGTCCATACTCCGTCCTTCTCTCCAAAAGCTCCGAGGACTTGTGTGGTTTATCCTCCGATGTCTGCGTATTGAAAGAAGAGTTGGTCGACTGGGTGCCAGCCTCGGTAATACCTGACGAAGGCCCCGCACCAGCAGGGGCAATTGTGGCTTCGGCAGCTTTGGTTCGGGCCTCAATCGCGTCCAATTCCGTTCGCAACACGCCGAGGAACCGATCGAACGTGGTGTGGACGTCTGCGAACTCCTTCTTCGCCTCCTGTGCTTCGACATAAGCAAAGGTGAGAAGAAAGCTGCATGCACTCATTAGCTGAAATCATGATAATAATCGTCAATAACTCACCTTCCGGGGTTAGCATCCATACCGGCACGGAGGATCGACATCGCCTCGTCCGGCTTGCCTACGCTCATCGTCCATGTATAGGCCATGAACCAAATCTCGGTATAGTATCGCATCCTGATGACCGCCTTACGATAGACGCTCTGGATGCGGGAGACGAGTACGGCGCGATCCTTATCTTCGATCTCGAGTGGGTTACCCTCCTCCCACTTGAGGTATGCCTTCCACTTGCCCACGAGCGTGCGCTCCGCCGCAGTAAACGTCGGGAGCGACGGTAGCATGATTTCGGGCCGGTGCTGCGGCGCAGGGGGTGGATTCGGGTATAAGGAGCTAACGTGGTTCGTCAGTTGGCGGAGCGTCGTGCGGGCTTGCATGTGTGCGGGAGATAAGTCGGCCATGAATTTCTTTGCGACGATCCGGTTGAGGTTGTTCTCGAATGCTTCCAGCTCTTGCCAGAGGCCTTCGACGTTGTCCAAGGGAATTTGGACGGCACGATGGTAGACTTTGCGTAGAGCGTCCATTTTTTGTTGCTCCTCCCATGTCGTAGACGCCTGGTCGACGAATGTCGTCAAGTGGCCGAGAAAGAAAGACATCGGAACTCACCTCTCCCGAGCGCAAGAATTGAATGTAGTCCCTCCAGATCTCGCCACTATCCTTGTCCTGTCCAACATGATTGAGGGCGAACTCATAAGATTTTCGAACAGTATCACGCGTTGTAGGCCCGGTATTGACGCGTCTGATATGTACTGAGGATAAAGTAGCTTGTGAGAAAACAAGCGCCTCACCGAACGTAGACCAAGTAAAACTTCCAAAGATCAACAGACGGCGAAATCTTGAGAAACTTTTTGAATAGCTCTTCCGCTTCACCAAATGTTGCTGGGTCTTCCAAAAAGTGGCCGATGTAACGAATTTGAGCGGACGACTGGAACTGAATCAGACTTGCAAGAAAAATAAGCTTGAGGCCAACACACGGTGTTCGGGTATTGTTGTAGAAGAGCGTCGAATGAAGCACGAATTCGGTCAATTTCTCCCGATTTTTCTGCCAATTCAATCAGACGTCTCCAGGCTTCGGGATTGTGGGGCTTCTCCTGAAGTTCAGCTCTTAGCGCGTCATACTCGGTTGGTGTTGGCACAGAGTCAGGCAGTTGCTCATTCTTTACAGCCTTGAGGGCGTCGAGAATCTCTTGCGATGGTTGGGTCTGGTCGCCTGCAAAATAGTCCGGTTCTGCCATGGCTCTGGCAGTGGAAGAAGACAAGTTACAATGCAATATCGTCCAAGGGCCAAGCACCGTGGTCAAAAGGTTCGCTTCCCACGCCACCGAAGTGAGTCTCCGAGTCTCTGAAGCCCAATGCTGAGCGCTGAGTACAGAGTGCACATGCCCATGAAGCCTGGACGCCTGAGAGCTAGCCCAAGGTTCGTGAGGTCTTCTCTGTGACATGGCAAGTGCTAACTCACGCTTACATGTAGCTTATACTTATACGGCCTCTGGCTGCCTCGTCGCTTCATATCAAGTGCAGCATAAGCCGCAGCGTCGTACATCGTGGCCGCCAATCGGACAATACTATAAAACGACGGGAAGGCACGAAATAGGGGTAGGATGAACGAGAGGGGGCAGAGCAGATCATCCCTCACCTGCGACCGGGTGATGTGTGCCGCCACAATCAAAGCAGCACCTACAGCGAGCCGCTGGGTCCGGCGTAGACCTTACATATCTCAGACCACTCCCGCGATATAACCTGGTGTACCCCCCGCAAAAGGCGACACCGCTAGGTCACGGCCAGCGTTGAGTGGTCGTCAGTGAGTAGCATTCCTGTACGTAGTTGATACTGAAATACTATTTGTGCGTGGAACACTACATCTCGGATTTCCCGTGCCAGCGACGCATACAGGCAGGCCACTTATCCAGTCCTAATCACTAAAAGTAACCTTGGATAGATCCCGAGAAGATTCCATACGGTATGCCCGTCTATGTCTGGAAAATGAAGGATCGTTCGCTAGGCTACTATATTTGACCAACACGACCGTGATCTTTCGCTCCACTAGCCAGTGCATTTCGCTGAAGTATGCGTTACACGCCGGGTGCAGCACTTCGCTAGTCGCTGGAGCACCCAGCGAATATTGTCGTCGCGTTCAGTGACATGGGCGGACATTGTGCAGCGTCAAATTCGGAAATTCTGAAACCGAGAAGTTTCTCAACTGATTTCTACGCATACAATTGAGGGAGAAGCGCATCTTCGTGTCTTGAGTAGTTTCAATTTCAATTCTTCATGTTGTTTCGTTACGTTCGCTCTCAGTATGAATTTGCATCAGTTGAAGAAGCAAAGCAGTCTCTTAGAACATGCCTTGCTCGACTGTTTTAGAAGCAGAAGCACCGATGTATCAGCGGCTCCATCAGTCAGAAGTAGTACTCGACACGTCTCAACATTGCAAATACTGCGGAAGCTGGCCTCATCACTTGAGGTCAGTGAGAAGGCCTGATGCCTATTTATCGATACTAGATTGATGTATAATCCGTTCCTGATACTATGCCTTCTCCAGGACCTCCCGAGGGAAACAAAATCTTGTGTGCCGCAGTGCATGAGACCGTGGCGCAAGGGCATAGCCCAGCAACTCTCGTAATAGTTTACCATTTCAACTTTGTTTTGGGTTAGCATGTACACTCATGTCATGCGGCCTGCCGTAACCTCAATTCCCCGGCCTTCTGTCCGCTTTGTCACGCTGTCATTGAATTACGCGCCCTTTCATTCTAGTATTAAGTTTTTCTTTGCAAAAAATAAAAACTTGAAACTAACAGGTGTTCCGGAGTCCTAGTCTTCTTGGAGTCTCACGACATCGTCATCTGTAGAACTTCAAACGCACAACTATCAGTCATGCGATTTCTTGTCACTAGGCGCTTAATTTTAAGATGAAACATAAAAGTTGAGCTGCCTGGAGTATCCTTCTTCCATGTTGTAGGCATGTCAACACCCGCAAGTATGCGAGAAGGGCGACATGTTTTTCACAGCGTGGTAAGGCTACGGATCTAAAAATCACTCCCAGAAATTTCCTAACTTCTTTCTTTGACGAATGGCTGATCCTTCAAACAGGAAATACTTGAGCGCCCAACATAATTAGAGTAGATTTTCGGCTCGATGTGAGTAACTCTCAACAGTAGATCATGAGATACCACCTACGAGCTGATATTGAGTGGGTGTGCAGCATCGAAGTAACGCTTTCGGCGCCTAATACGAACGTTTCACCAGTAATTCCACTCCACCGGCACGGGGGTTGACCAACCCCGGTGTCAAACAGTTGCCATAAGACTGTCCTGCTTACATGACTGCTGATAGAACCTTGCTATTCCCCTATACCTATACCGTACGGAATTCTACACGCCACGTAGCCATGCATAACTTCCCAAGCACGTGTTGCGAATTGATATTGAAAGAAGTGACTATCATGTGGCTCTAGGGGGGTAAGCTCGATACAGTAGTCCGACGTTGTGCTGACAAGTAGTATATGACAGAGAGGTAATAGTTTCAAGGTAGTATATAGGGGATAGCTACTTACGCCGGAGCAAATTTTCTCTTCACCTCTGAACACCACTCGCTAAAAATTCACCTTGTGCGAATAAAGAAGAAACGCGGCAGCCTTATTCGCAGCAATAATTATTGTTACTCGTCTCTAAGGAACGACAACTGATAAAAATTCAAAACTTGAGCAACATCCTCGATATTTTACTTCGAACTATGAGAACGCCAGGTTTCCTAAAATGGAAAATTCAAAGACAGCGGCGATCGGAATTTGCGCCACGGATTCGAGTGGGTGAGACCCACCGTCGTAACCGTGAGAAAAGTCAGGAAAAGTGAGCTCTCATTTTGAGGGCTCCGTTTACGCTCCCCAATCCAAGAGTGGTAATATTCTGTGGCGGCAGTCTGTAGGAGGGGTCCGTAAGCTTGATTCTAGTCATTTTATAACACGTAAACATAATATTTGGTGTTGAGCCAGAACCTAGTAGTGTCGCGTGGGTGGCTTCTCTACCATCCATGAGCGCCTATAGGGCTCCAAAAGGGGGAAAAAAAGTTCTTGATCGACAGGAGAGACCCCGGTTGGGGGATCGGCGCCAGGTATGTAAGCACGAGTGCCATGCCTCGGACCTCAAGTCTGTGGACATGCTCCTCACCTAATTACCGGCGATGAATAGCACGGCACAAGCCACCCTAATCAGCGCAGCTCCTGCCTCCATCCAGCGCTAAGTCGCCGCAAGTTACGCAGCCATCTCGTCGCAACCTCAGCACCGACTGCGGCGCGTAAGCCATGCTCCACACGCGTGGTGTGCTCACCCGCCTTTTCTGAGGACAAAAAGTGCCAGCCGTCTTTTCTGCCAGCCGAGCAGGCCCTCTATGCCTAGCACCATTCCTAATTCTATGGCGGGCATAGTGTACATGTCGCAACCCCACCACTCCGCGACCTCACCGTTGCATCCTCCCCCTTTCGTGGATCCCACACAGCATTTCCCAACCACAACGGGCGCGTAAGCCACCGTAACCGGCGCTGGCCTATCCGCATGCTTATCTAGTCACACATGCCCTACAGCCCCGTTCGCAGTGTGCCCGTCGTCTTGGTGTCGACGGGCTCCCGTCCTCCCCCGCTCTGGGCTCTCATTCCGAGACGATGGGCGTGCCGTCCAGCGATCCTGCGCACTGCGAGATATCCCAGCACCGCGGCCAGGTTCACGCGACCACGGTGTAAGCTACTCAAGCGGGCGGTTGTTGTCGCACCGCGTCACTGCGTGCATCCAGCCACCGGGGCTCGTGCCTCCCGAAACGCCACGAAATCCCTCGTGCCCGCCGTTATGTAGATTTTCATATCTACTTGATGATGCAAATACTTTGATTAATGGGTTTCCTATGATTGTAGCGTCTCAGCATATGGACGGGTCACCAATCCAGTACTGAACACTGGAAAACTGGATTATTCCCGGGAAGATACTCAGTATCATTGTAAGCAACTATGTCTGGAAGACGCTAGAGGAAAGAATGGATCACTTGGTAGGATACCAGGTTTGACTGACACCACCGCGCAACGTAAAACTCAGAAATTCTGACATCGAGAACTTTTTCAACCCATCCCTGTACTCCAATTGAGCGATAATGGCAGTTGGCCAGGCGCAGTAAAGAATCACCATGTCTGACGCGGTTTCAATCTTTCCTCATGCTGGTAAATCACGCGGGCCGCTCTCACTATGAATTTGAATGAGTTAATCATACTAAGGGTCCCTTTATGAGGTACCTCAATCAGGTATTTTAGTCCAGAAGCACTGAGCTATCAGTGGTTCCGCCATTCACTGGCAGAAGTAAGACTTTACAATGCTCAACCATTGCGGATAATGTCCACTCGTCAGCCTTATCACTTCAGGTCATCGAGAAGTCAAGCCTTATGCCCAGTCATCAATAATTGTCTGATGTATTAAGCATCTCTGATTGCGCGCCTTCAGGACCTCCTGAGTGAAAATTGATCTTGGTAAGTGCAGCATGTGGCGCAAGTGCAGAAACCTAGGATGATAAATATCAAGGCCAGTACGTTGCAGGATCTTGAACTTGTCCGTTTTTTCAGGAATTTGGAATCCTAACCGCAGTTTCGGGGAAACTCCCACACACCATTTTTATTTTGGGATACTGGTATCGGACCTACACTCACATCTCGCAATCTTGTGCTTATATTGCACTCTCTCAATCTCGCAGTCGTATCTCGCAGCATCAATTGTCCTGTGTTCTATCCTGTTCTCCGTCAGCCTCACGCCACGTCGGCATTCTGATCGGTAAAACTTGAAACGTGTGGCCGCATCGATCATGGGAATTCTTGTCTCCACAGGCACTTCAAAGAATGGAACCAAGAAGTAGAGAAGGATTACCTTTCTTCCATACCGTTCTAGGGCTACGAAGACCCACATGCCACAGGGGCCACATGACGTTTACAGCATTTTGAACTTACGGTCCTCCGAGTTGTGATCAGAAATAAATTCCAAGTTACATTGGAAGAATTTCAGTAAATTCTCCTCTCATATTAGCCTACTTATTGAGAGCTAAATTTTTGGTTGGCTAGAAGCGATTCTAACCCAGAGAAAGTCCTTGGGGTACCTTACATGATTAAAGTTGGATTCCTCCACGTGGATGATTCTTGACAATAGGTCGGTACCTAACATTTAAGTCTTGTCAAATTCGAGGATAAAATTAGGAAAGATCTTGAGATGCAGCTTATGAGCTTTCAGTGTATGCCGGTAGCAAACTAAGGCTGGCATAATAGGAGGACTTTACTAGAGGCACCGCCACCGGGATTAACCACCCCCCGATGCCAAGCAGTCGCCACGAGACTCTCATTGACATGGCTGTTGAGATAAGGAACTATTTTAGTGGCTTCTAAGCATCCCTGATGTGAGTACTTTGTTACTACCGGCGCCGCTAGCATCGCCAGGTGCTAAATAGCTGGAGGAATATTTTGGCATGGCCAAATTTCGACTGATGATGAAGCAAAAAATATTTAGCACATTCTCTAGTGTTCTATTATGAAACTTGAAAAATAAGAAATTATTATACTATTACAAATTATCTTGGATTGAGTATTTTTACAACCTCGCAGTGAGCTCGTACGGCAAACGGTAAGAACACTTGGTGCTCTCCCTAATTGACGGAGGCTCTCTATGTCGGGCCCCATACACCGAGGATTGCGCGATTCAGCCCCGCATCATACAACTACTAGTAACTTCCCAGGCACGCCGGCGCACGTGTGAATGGATAAAGAGGTGACAGTTGTTTGGCTCCGGAGGATAGCTAATCCCGGTGTCGTCCAGCTGACTATTACTATGTGACAGAGGTGACATTTTTTGACCTGGGGATAGCTAATGCCGGAATAAACTTTCCCTGTACATCTGAACACCGCTGGCTAAAAATTCACTTTGTGTGAACACATGCGTCTTGTTCTTTCTGGTGCGAAATCATATGATTTTACCGAAGCAAAAATTATCCTTTCTAGTCTCGCTGGGCCCCCAGTAAAAATATGCCATGATCAGAGACGTCGATGCTCCATGTGCTCACTGCTAGCCAACCTCCGATAGTCAAAACATGAAACTTGAAGACTATACTGAGGATTTTCTCGCCAATAAAACCAAGTAAACAAGACTTTTAAAATGGAAAAATTCGAAAGTCGACAGCGGCGATCAGAAATTGCGCCACAGGTTCACCCGTTCGGCAAGTGGCCGATTTCGCTGTCACTTTGTATCATATGCGATGCAAATCTAACCTAAATCATGAAATACGCTCGATAATGGGTTTCGGTTAGTCCCAGAGCGATTTTTCCGAATAGAAAAGTGTAACTGTACATCCGACTACCCCTGGCAGGGTGGAAAAAAGTTCACGTTGGCTTCGTCCGCTGAATGTTCTGATCTTGTGCTTCCCCTTTTGTGTGAGTTTCCTATAAGCGCGCTCATTTCATAATCGTCCAAGCTCACTTGTCAAGAGAAGGGGGAGGTACACTATGAGAGACGTTAATAATCAATGAAAAAATTCTCCTGTGATATGGAAAGCTAGAAGATCTGCAGCGATATAAATTTTGAAAGACTCCAGAAAAAATTTGACGCAAAATTTCGAAGTGCGCGGAGGTAATGAGAGTCCGCGCCACAGAATTGATGAATCCAAGAAAGTCCCTTCATGTGATCATTTGCTTGTCATATCCTGCATATTCCGGGGCTTTCAATCAATACACGCGGTCAAATGTCACTTGTATCGCAAAAACAGCACTAATCAGTAATCAACGAAGGGTCCTGAACGCATAAATAGCTTGCAAATTTATTCCTACCACCATCGTAGCCCCACAGACTACTCATCGCCTCCTCTTTCACTCATCGAAATGGCCGCTCTCATCAATGGAAAGTACCCGTCACCTCCCAGTTACGAATCTAGTGGGCTGACACCATCAATGACAACAGGATTGATCATAAATGCTGGTACTGATGGTGTATTGACTAGTGGTAGTAAGTGACTCTCCTTTTAAAAATAAAAGAGCGGGTCCTAATCATCTCTCGATACCAGATGTTGCGATTCACTTTTCGAACCAGCCAAATTCTCAAACCACAACCGGTCATCACAGATTCCGCCAGTTCCACAGTTGCGGTTGTTCCATTGGTGTTCGGAAAGACTGGACAAACTTGGACTCTGGTGGAAGCCAAAGAAAAAGAAAAGAAAACATACTACATTCAAAACGCTTTGAATAAGCAGGCACTCACGTTGAACGACAGTAAGTTTTTTCATCACTCTAAACCCAACTAGTAGGCTCATGTCCATGTCATAAAAGATGCGGCTGGGTCCGAAGTTGTACAAGAATCTTTGAACCATTCGACCAGCCAAAGGTGGACGATTGAAGAGTATGCGAAGGCTCCTGCTACTGATACCATCACCTGGGTGTAAGGCTCGACTTCTCTGTCGTAAATCGTGAGGCTGAATCAGATCTTTGTTTTCTTCTTCACAACAGTATTATGAACGTTAAATATAATCGTATGCATTCCTTCCCTCCTTCCATCCAAGTGGCATGTACTGATTTTGACTGATATTAATATCTCAGTAATCCTGGCTTTCCAAGAGTAAGTCATTAATCCCACGCGGAGAGATTGTTTCATTGAGGTTGACTAAATGAAAATTTTAGTGGATCACTTGTGGGAGTGGCCCCTACACAGGAGAAAAAGGTGTTCGAGAGGTGGGGACTGTTCACCCCAGCCAGACCGGACTCAACGAAGTGATCATGTTGGGCCAAGCTTGAAGTACAAACGTTAAATTTTGTTACATAATAAATTTATACGAGAGCACTGTGTTTCGTGATCGAGATCAATCAAACTTTTGGAGGTCTTCCTGCATTGTGTACTTAACGGGGACTGATACTGTGCGGCAAGGAAATGCCTCCTCTAAATCTCAAACAAAGGCTTGCTGCACTCTCCGTGTCTCCTTCATCGCCAACATCGTCTCATGGGCAAGAACCACGCTCTCCGATTTTTGCAAAGCGGAAATTCAACCCACCATGGGTGAAGAGACCTCAACACGAGAACAACTACTCCGAAGGAGATTCCGGAATGGTAGAGGAGGCGATGGCGAAGATGATATTCCAAGCTGGAGTGGACTTTGAGTGAGTGCCTGTCAATCTCCGCCTGTGTGCGGTTCTAATCAAAGACGGACAGAACGCGGCCAATGTATGTCGAATCTTGCACCGTTGTTCAGTGGAAATGATACATCAGCAAGGAAGGGTTGTTCTTAATGCGTCTGCGCTCCCAGATCCCCAGGAAGTCTCCTATGACCTCTTACTGTCGTGCGTACTCCGCAGTGTTGGCCTCAAATGATCCTGAGTTGACTTTCTACCAGGCGTATTCTATCCTACCTTGATTTATATGGCACGTTCTATATAAATACCTCCCTTTAGTGTCTCCTGACGTCCGTTTAGTCGAGTCAGACTATACCGTGGTATTCTTCGCGGCAGGCGGCAGGCACACACCTAGCTGGAACTGGGTCTGGAAGGCTTATCGTAGCCTCAGTCGCAAATACCGCAAAAATCTCAAGCAGCTGGTAAGTTTCGTGTTCTTGCAATCTGGATCCGTGGTCTAATCAACTGTTTCAGTACATTGTGCACTCGTCTTTTTTCTCTAAAAGTGTGTCCATCTATTGTCTCCACGACAGTTCTAGAACTCTGTCCTACAGTGCTGTTCTCGCTAGCGGGTGCCATCATTAGGTTAGTCAAATCCTCGTCGTGTCTCGTGTTCCTGAGTTAACTTTGAATCTAGTCCGAAATTCTTCCGCAAGCTAGTGTACATTGATACACTGTCAGAGTTGGCCACATTGATACCACTTACCCAAATAGATGTCCCTCCAGCCGTTTATCAGTGGGTACCTTTCCTTTATCTCGCATTACGAAGCTTCAACTGGAAATCTCAGGGAAAACTTGAAATTTGAGAAGAAAATTACCATGCCTGTGCCTACCAGATCGAACATCTTCGGAGTCCCTCTAGAAGAGTTGATGGGTTATAATGGTGAGAAGGGCGGACTTCCGAGAGTCGTTAAGGACTCGATAAGTTTCTTAAGGGAGAGAGGTGTGTCTTTCTTTTCCATCAACCTTGCATCGAAGCTTATTCGCTACAGGCCTCCTGGAGGAGGGCCTTTTTAGAAGATCGCCGCAAACTGCCATGCTCAGAGCGGCCCAAGATGCGTATGACCGAGGTATGACACTTTGCCAATCAACTACAACTAAACTCATTACAGTTCCAGGAAACGTTGTGTCCCTGAGCACCTTTGGTGACCCGCACCTAGCAGCGGTTCTCTTGAAGAAATTCTTACGTGACTTGCCTGAGCCCATATTCCCTGAATCCATCTACCCGCTGATTCGGCGGTGTCCTCTTCCCTCTGACGACCCTTCTGACATGACAAGCATTACTTACCTCCGTGAAACCCTGTTACCCGCCCTCCCGCCGTGTTCATACATAGTCCTGAGCCAAGTTCTGCGTACGTCCTCATCTCAACCATGTTTTCTTGAGCTAACCATCGAGACCTCTGTAGATCTGATGCACGAAGTCTCACTGCGCGCCGCCTCAAACAGGATGGATGCACACAACCTCTCTGTCGTGATCTGCCCCAACCTCGTCAAGAGCTCAAACCCCATCCGTGACGTCATGATGTGCGCTGTGCCCGGCACACCCGCCATCCTCAAATCTAACGCGCCCACGGGGTCTAACTTCGCCCAGCCAGGCGAGGGACGCACAACTCTGGGCGTGGTCATCCAGATATGCATCCAGCGCTACTACGAAGTCTTCGACGAAGTGTGGGACCGGAGCGAGGCGCTTCCGCCGTCCATCTCTGAGCGCAGCTCCGCGTCTGCGAGCCCGCTGCATGCGCAGGACGACGATGCTTTTGGTACGGATGATGAAGACGACATTGATGATGCCATGCTTGTGATGCCGATCGGCCCTAGTGGTGGTGGTGGTGGCAAGGCCGCGTCTCCACCGAGCGCATGGGCAGCTGCAAACGGTGCTTACAAGCCAAAGCACCCGCACCGTAGTACACCGTCGCGGGGCTCAACATCCTCGCGTGTGCGCTCGGTGCACACAGCGTTCGGCGACGGCTCTAGTAGCTCATTTGGCGGAACAGCGGGGTATGCGTACGCGTCCATGGGCAAAGCCAAGTCGATGATCAGCATCGAGAATGGGGGTGGTGCGCATGGCAAGAAGGGCTCTATCTCGATCGGCCGGGGTACGTCGAGGAAGTCGAGTGGGGCGAGCGTTGCGGCGATTGGGATCACCGCAGAGGGGTTCTTCAGCCCCCCGAAAGCGACTCCACCACCAGTTCCGCCGCGCAAATTCAATGGTGCCAGAGTCAATGGGGGCTCGTGATTGGATCTTTTTGCTCCGTGTTATGGCGCAGAGGCATCTGTCGTATTTATTCATCCATATATATTTCTCTCATTGGGCTAACTTATTGTTGTACTCTCCTTGTTAATGTCGTGCAATTTATTACCAGATAGGCGGCACTCGTTTTTGGGCCTCGAGCTTTCTACCATTCTTGTTTTCTTTGTCCTGTTTTTATTTCAAGGTGCCTAGACGCTCGAACGCTCCTAGGTGACGAGTCAATCCAACGAGAATTATTTAATCCTCACCCAACCAGCTTATCACATCGTCATAATCCCAAAAATACTCTGGCGCACCCCAACAAGTAGCTCAAAGTAGAACTCGCGATCGAACGCCGAAGGGCGACATCCACTGGCAGCCACTGGCCGATTTGCTGCACTGATGGCCGCGACCTGGCCACGGCCCACGGCCGTCCATGTCATCCATCAACATGATGAGGATGGATCTGGCCCTATACATACCGGCACGAGCCCTCCGATCCCAGTCGTAGCTATCGCTCTGAGTCAGCCTCTGCAAGATCTACGTCTTTGGCGACTCCCTTTTGAACCTCCTCCGTAGGGGCCATTGTACAACAATACGTTGGAACGTGTCAAGACAGTGACCAACCGTGTCCCACCGCTTGGAGAAGAAGCTCAGCGTGGCGGAAGACGCGATTTTTGAATACTAACGACGACGACGAAGAGGGCGCACGGGAGGAAGAAATCCTGGATGCTCATGTAATGTACCTGGCATTTTTATCTCTTGAGCCGGATTAACCTCCCCGCAGCTATGGAAAGTCTCTGAATATAGCCTTCAATTTAGGATACCATTAACACGTATCTGACTAAACACTAAAGACTGTTGAGGCCGACGCCATCGTTCAGCTCTTCGTTCAAGCCAAACGCTATTAGCCTTGAGTGATCCATATTCCCTCGGCCATTCCTTGGTGCAGCCTTGGTGCGCTGCTGTTACGCAAGCACCATCATGATGACCGACCGTTCGTACCATGCTCGACACCCTTGCCCCAACCGACCTGACCCTCTTGCTCGTCGTCGTGATGGACATTACTCAAAGTCAAGGCCTGGTTTGGACCCATCCAATCAAAGTCAACCGTATCAACCCAACTCCTCCCTCAGTAACACACGTTTTCGAACCACTCATCATGAATGTCAGGGAGCCACCGAACCAGCCAGGTCCAGCTTGCAGGAGGCGCCAAGCGGAAGTAGAGAGTGCTTACTAGAGTGACGGTCAGGAAGCTTCAACCTGTCCGTTTGGTACTCTATGGCGTTCCAGAAGAATCCATTTTCCAATACTGCTTCCCATGCTGGAAGGAAACCATCAGTGCCCTCTGCTACCATGGCTGGCGAGACTTCGACGCCTATCTTGAACTCCATTGCCTGGACAACGCACACCCTCAGCACCGAGATCCAGAGCCCGCACGAGATCCGAGCAAGTCCCGAATCTTACCCTTCACCGGTGTCTATGTCCATTGAACTTGCCCCATTTCCACTTGACCAATATGCTTATTGAACCACTACAAAATCACCTACATAGCGACACGGAATCACTTGAATACTTCTGGGCGGTGCGACATTTCTGGGCTGGGTATGGCGCCATCGAAATACCGCGACACGCCTATTAAAGAACAGATAAAAGTCGTGGGGATATGAAACAGGCTTTCGTTGGGAATCAATCCTCTGTAAGTCTCCTTGATGGACGGAAACATTGAATAATACAGTTACACAACGCTCAAAGAAAGATAAACCACTGGTGTCTTTCGACGGACACTCTTCAAGCAACCCGTTTCAACTGGGTAGCATAGACCTCGTACGTGTCTTCAAGCGCCTCTCGGATATTCTTCACAATTTCGCGGAAGATCTCTTTGTGATTCGTGATTGCGTCTTCGTAATCCTATGATTTTTTTCAGAATACAACAGTTGCAAAGATGGCGTGGCGATTGATGAAAGGCTCACCTCGACCGACTTCCAGCCACTGAAGATTACGACCCTGTGATCGTCATTGATTTCGAATGACCATGCCGCACCAAGTACGCCACGGACTTGGTCCTCCAGATCAAACTTGGGTTTGAGTAAGGCATTTATCTCTTGAATAGTCAGGTTCTTCTTGAACGGGAGATCCGACTAGATAATACGAATGGTAGATGAGGATTGAGCACCAGCTTGGAGAATATATTAGGTAGGCACTCACCACTTCGGTCAATATGGCATATAAGGCCTCGTCGCTAGGAAGCTTATCTACCTTGATTACTGCGGTTCTGGGAGCTTTGCTACTGTAGTTACGAATGCAGAGTGCGAATTCAGCACGAGTGGGAGAGTCAATGCTGACATAATCAAAGGCATTTTTGTAGACTGAACGACAGAACATTAAGCGAGTGTTATTGTGCAGTCTATAAACGAGTTGCTTACTGTTTACCCAAACAAATTCTTCTGTACTCTTGCCAGTGAAGCCGTAGGAACGAGCCACGACGTCGGTTTTCCTCTCCTTCAGAGCATTGCTGGTGAGATCATTATACCAGGTGGCAGGAGGTTGGACGTCGAGCTTAATGCGAATGATTTCCAAAGCTGAGGGTGCCATTAGGAGTGCTGAAGCTGCTGGTGCTGCTGAAGGTTTGGCCTGGGAGAGGACCCCTTTTATACGACAGAACTGGAGAAAAGTGCCAAAAACAAGGAGATAGCATGTTGGAAAGTAATTCACGAGTACATCGGTAGAATGAACGTTCCGTGAGATGAGCGCTCGTCTGACATGGCCACTTGATGACCGCACTGATCTAGTAGGAACTTCGCCCTCATAGAGGGTTCTGTTTTTCACACCTTCTGATTGGAAGCTTGTTGGTGTCACGCAAACGTCAATTTCCTGCTGCATCAGACACGGAAGTACCACTTGGGGACTTCAACTAAAACAACAAGGATTTCATTCAATTGGTACCAAGTTTATTCAAATGTCCACGCCGCCCTATGAGGTTTCAGGCAATTCCTGAAGTAAAGCATGAAATCGATGTATATTGTTGAAATGTTCGAGATCTATATGACTTTGATCTCATACCAAAAAAGTGGTACGACAACTGCCAGACCTATGTCCTTAAAACGGGGAGCTCGCTCAGTGCCCTCCCCAGCCCCACAAATGACAAGCACTATCGCACCCATGCGCAAGGAGGAATCCAAAAGCCATGCAGCTCTATTTCAATCAGCACTTATTGCTGGATTTGGTGGACTTGCCGTTCCAGACACGACGCCACAACTGGCGTAGCCTGAGGTTTTATAGTCACATCTCCACTTCAAAATTGTTTTGGAACCAGAATCAATTATTTATTCAGATTATTTTTTAATTCAGGTTAGAATTGGGTCCCACATGATGCCAGCTAACTGACAATCCAACCCGAGGTCTGTGGCGCAAGCTTCTTTGATGGCGACTGTCGAAATTTCCAATTCTTTTATTTTGGAAAACCTGGTTATTTTGATGTTTTTGAAGCACTCTCTTGGATATTATTCGATTCTCGATTTTTAATCACTTAACAGTAGAAATCGGAGTGGCTACATTGTCACGTCTCTTTTGCATTCACGCAAAGTGAAGTTTCAGCCAGCAGTGTGCAGATGCACAGGGATACTTTTGCTTCGGAATTAGATTTCTCCAGGAACCAAATGTTGTCTCCTCTGTGTCATATCGTTTTTTTTGTTCGATACAGCATCGCTGGAGTCTGGACTGCACCGGGATTAACCATCCTCCGGTGGCAAACAACTGACCCCTCCAAAACACATGGCTTGGAAGCTATGAATAGTGTACGATGCGGAGCTGAATCGTGGAGGCGTTATCAGGTATTAGGAACCGATGTCCTTATATCCTGCATTGCTATCGGCCTGTGAGTGATATGTCACGATCTTTCAAGATTTGATCCCTCGAAGTTGACAGTACTTTGATGTTAGATAATCACTCACATCGAGCCGGAAGTCCGAGTTTGATCATATTAGGCACCCAAAGACTTGCCGTTAGAATCACCTCGTGTCCCCCTCAGGCTGTGGCTGCAAGCAATTGGGTCTGAATATACTTAGAGCGTGAGTCTTATTTTTCGTTTATGTTCTAGGTATCTCGACCTGCATCCCACAAGGGCCGCAGAGTGATTCTGACGAAGCATTACTAAAATGCCGTCAACGTCAAATCCGGGGATCACGCCATGGAAGATCGCAAGAAATTACTGATAATGAGTATCACCCACATTAATATAAGGATGGCAACTAATGACGATCGTTTTTTGCGACTGGTACCACCATACGTTATTGACCATCCCCCAGTGCCAAACAGGTGGCATACGACTCTCGCTTCCCATTTAAACAGGTACTAACAGAAAGGAACATGTCAGTAGCTCCTTACAATCCATGAAAGACATTCCCAGTAGGAATAATTTGCCACTACTGGTGGATCATAACTTACGCCACAAACTCACAGGTTCGGCGAGTGGTTGGTTTCGCTGTCAGTTCGTATCGCATGCGACCCAATTTTGACTTTCCTGATTTCAAAACTTGTATATCGAGCCTCTGTTATTCCCGTAGCGATTTTTCGAGTAGAACAGCGTGATTAAACATCCGACTACCCCGGCGAGGCGGAAAATGAAAGTTCACGTCGACTTCCACTTGAAATTCGCTTTCTTTAGCTTTATTCTTTTTTTCCGAGTTTCATATAACTCGGAAATTTTCTAAATTGACAAGGACCCTCCTGACGCCGATAGTTTGCTCAGATGCCGTGTACGTACTTGCAAATTCTCTCAGATCAGGATCAATGGGAACATGAGGGAAGGTTCGAAAATATCGCTGATAGGAAACTGGTTGACGACGTCGCGTATGAATGCGGATAAGCCTATGGGGAATCGCTATGGAAGAGGAAGCAACAACACAGGTGGCGTAGGTTTTACGAAACCCCCTGGGCTAATTAAAGGCTTTGATTCACTTGAAGGAACGTTAATTTGGAATTTTTATTGTGAGACGAAGGAAGAAAATTGGGAAGGTCATTCTTCGAATCATTCTGTCGAGGACATCGTGGTCAAGTGCTCACGTGATTTTAATTTGTGAGAGCCAGGGCCGGGCAATCGAGTTAAAAAAAACTGCCGAACTCCGAATCGACCCTTTCACCTGCAATTTGTACTACGACGGGAACTTGCTTTATATTTATACTGCGGGGAAAGGAAATGCCTCTTGTGAACCACCATGAAGAGACTTCACGAGAAAAAATACAGGTTCGGGAATGGCAGAGGGGTCGATGACGAGGATCACGTTCCATCCTTTACGCTGAAGGGCGACATCTGGCCGATTGGATACACTGATGGCCGCGACCTGGCACGCCCCTGGCCGCCCATGTCATCCATCTAAATCCTTAACGAGCGAGGCCTGGGAAAGTGGCCTGCTTATGTCAAAATGTTATGTAATTATCCAAACTCCCACACGTC
>JABCKI010005831.1:0-36500 GCA_018282025.1 Sphagnurus paluster
GTCTGCACCTGAAGTCCTCAGTTTCTTACTCCGGACTTCAGGTAAGTGCTCTGGCACTCTAATATATAGTTTCTTACCCCAGACTTCAGTTCTAGCACCCTCTAGTTCTCTTAGGTTTACTGCCTAGTCCACTTCCACTCTCTCCATAAGTGTCTCAGGTGTATAGCCTGCTTTAGTGGTTGATCCCAGTAAATCCCTACATCAGGAAAATTCTACATGGCTGAATAGACCCGATTTACATCAATGGAGCATTAATAGAGCATAAAACAGCCATTTTATGTTTAATCGGGTTGAAAAGGTGCAATAGGATCAATTTCATCTTTTTGGCGCCATCTAAAGTCCCCTACAATTTCTCTTGGTAATTTTACCAAATTTTTTCAAATGCGACGAAGTGATGTAATTAGCCAGAAATTTAGTACACCTAATGACAAGTATTTTGTAGTTCAATGGCAAAGGATTGCATAATTCACGCCAAACACCGAGAATAATCAAAATTAATGAGTGTATTTTTGATTGTCCTTCACACTACCGAAATCTAGGCAGTTGAATTGTGGCAAAGTAATCAGTGAAATTAAATAGCTTTAATGTGTCTGAAGGTCAGAGTATATGAAAATCGGGAAGCCAAAGCAGATGATAAGTGGTGGGGAAATGACAGGAGGTAGTAAACCATTAAACAGCTGTAAAAAGTCCAAAAGCCAAAGCCGAAAGATAAGCCGCAGAGAAAACGACAGTAATAGTTTGGTAATCAATTTTTTGTACGCCACATCACTCCGGCATTCCATCAAGATCTACATTGGCAAGAGCATTGTCAGCAATGAATTGTGCAGATCTTACACCAGACGAGTTGCTTAAATGACGAAATTGTTAGTTCTTAATGCCACAACACCATACTGATGAATGACCTACGAAACTTCCTTGAAGAGATCTGCCATTAGACGATGATAGGCAAGAGGCTTTTTGGAGCGAATGGTGTTAAGGAAGAGTTCATGGCCACGGTATACATCTTCATATGTATCTGCATTGAACTCAGTCCTCCTGTAGAAGCCGGTGCTCCAATCATCAAGGGCTGCGTGAATCTAGAAATTAAATGAGCACAGATCATCGAGAAAAAAATACTGTCCATACTGCAGTGGAAATCATGCAGAGCATGGGAAGGGGCAACTCTTTCTCATTGACTGCAGGTCCACTCAGGATTGATGAACCAAATTGACCAAAGTAGTGGCTTGCAAGTCCACCCCGCGCCGCTGAGAAATAGTAATCACGAACAGATGAAATAATCATCGCGTGCTTGAATGCCTTCATGCGTTCGATAGAGCCATTCTTGATTGTGAAATTAGTATGTTTGATAAAATTAGAACCAACTATTCCACTATACCTGGTTTTTCGGAAAGATGTAGTCACCAGTCGAGATGAGGTCCTTGACAGTTTTCCGAATTTCGGCTGGAGTCCCATCCAAGCCGTAGAAGATTTCAACTTTGAGCGAGGTTGTCTTCTTGGTCGAGGATCTCAGCGCCGAAAGGCGACAGGAAAACTGGAGATATATGTCTCATTATAGATAGACTCATCTGAAGTGAGAAAATATAACTTACAATGCGGCCAATTTGCTCAAAGAATATGGTATCAGTCTTGAGACAGGTTGAGATTGCTGTTAAATTGAGGTCTTCAGCAGTCTTATTGAGCAGATGCCGGTAATAATCTTCGATAGTGAGCACATCTGGATAGGCACTGAGAAAGAGACCATCAGCAACAACTTTATTAATTCCTGCCTTGATCAGGGTATAGACCGGAGCAGGTTGGGCGAGAAGAGGCATGTTTCTCTTTCCGTGCTGTGGAGGGACGTAGTGGGCAGCAACTGGCCATGAGGCATTTACGTCAAGAGCAGCGGTGGCAGCTGCAGAGGGTAGTGCGACAGATGTGGTTGGTGAGGTATCCCGGGAGCTTTCAGAAGCCTCGAGGGTGTTGGACCTCCATTCTGGCTTCTGGAGAATAATATTAGATTCAAATCCACAATCTGCAACATGCTACACACCTCAGCTTGATGGGCAAGTGCACGTTTGGATAAGACAGGCTGAGTAATTGTCAGGGCAGGCACATCAGGCCATATATATTACTTACTGCTTCATCGTCAAACTCGTCTAGCAAATCATGATCACCGTCAGTGTCAATCTCACCAGGTTCAGTATTGCTGTTGTCCTCGTTGTTCTGATGGGCAGAGCCAGAGTGGCAAATGGTCCTACCCGTGACAGCCCAGTGTAGACGCTAGTAAAAGGAATAAAATTAGAGATACAGTAGTATATAAAAGATTACCATATCACATACCTCGGTAGCCAATGTTGTTTGAAGTGACCTCGGGTCAAGGCCTTCAAGACCATCGTCACCAAGATCTTCGTCAGAGTAGCATGGCTCTGTTCTGTTCTCATCTTTGTCACCAGAGACAACAGGCTCAGACGCCTCAATGCCAGTACCCTCATCAATAGGTTCGTGGTCGGATAAAATCATGGCTGGGGCACGGCAAAGTGCTCGTGATGGGGCTACAGTTGTGTTGCGAGCTCTGGGAAGTGCTAGATATGAAACATTTAGTATGTGTACACGTCATAGGGCAAGATATACCTTTGCTCTTCTTAGTAGCCTTTGGTTGGCTTAGGGATGGAGAGGCTGGGCGCTTGCGAGTGCTGGCTTCGTTAGCTGTAGTAGGTTGTTGAGCACGTCGAGAGGGTGGTCGCTGCTTTGCAGCAGAAGTACCATTGCGGGTTTGACGAGAGGCTCTGGGCGGCATCGTGAGAAGGATAATAGAAAAAAGTGCAAGTAAAAGTAATGAGCGTGTGGGTTGTAGAGTTGAGTGAATGGGTTGGTTGGAGCAAGAAAACAAGAATGCCTGACCTTTTTAAATCTTTGGGATCCTCTGCGGTTTGCGGCATTGCATGACAGAAAAAGAACAGACACAGAAAAAGTACCTGGCACTACAACCACTACCCATTTTTCCTGAATTTTGGGGTTCCCTGCAGTCTGCTGCAGATTTGCCATGGACAGTAAAGGAAGTATGCAGAGACTGGGCCCAGCATTACGACCGCCACTTGTCCGTTCTGTTTGTAAAAAATTCTCTTGAATCTGTCAACAATGCCCGTCACCTGCATAGGATGGGGAAAGCTAGTGAATATCAACAGGATGAAGAACCACCTTCAGTACAGCAAAGACTCACGCTGCAAAGCCCAGGGATGGTACAGTCATACATCAGTACCAAACACCCTGAACGTCGAAATTGTGGACCAGCATGATGCAGACAATGAAGAGCTGATACCTGTTGATCCCACTGGAGATTTTTTTGGGGACTATGAAATGTATGGTGAGTAACTTGTTCCTACACCTTGGATACCACTATGAGTGTACTAACAGAACTTCAGATGAAGATGCTGATGATATCGAGAGCCCAACCGAAGAAGAAATTGAAGAAGACTTGCTAGCGGCCTCAAATGCTGAGCAAGAAATTGGGCTGGAGCTCCAGCGCTCACAATCAGTAATGCCTGACGTCGAAGATGACACCATGACTGGCCCAGCAGCAAGGCTTCGCGGGGGTGCTGAGGAGGTGCTGTTGAAAAAGCCATTCGTCGTCAAGTTTTCTTCTCCCCATGCAGGAAAAGTGTACTCACGAGGCAGTCAGACTAGTGATGAGAAGTATGAAGGGGTTTTGGGCAATTCCGAAAACCCGTTTGCCCCATTCACTTCACAGCTGGATTGGGATATTGCACGATGGGCAAAGTTACGTGGGCCCAGCTCTACCGCATTTACAGAGCTTATGGACCTTGAAGGAGTACATCAAATATCTTATTATCGACAATAACCCATCACTTACTTTGGCCTCAGGTTGCGGAGAAACTCGGACTGTCTTTCACCACGTCAGCTCAACTAAACAAAATAATTGACAATAGCCTACCAGGCCAGCCTCGCTTTGAGTGGCATGAGCTCCTCGTTGGGGGGGAGGTCTGTGAAGTCTTTTTTTGTGATGTGATTGCATGTATCCAGGTGCTACTGGGTGACCCAGACTTTGCAGTCTACTTGGTCTTTGTTCCTGAGAAGCATTATGCTGATGAAGGACACACCATCCGATGATGAGCTCAGAACCTGTACAAGTGCAGTGCACCAAACAAAACCAAAAAAAAAAAAAAAAAAAAAAAAAAAAAATTATTTATTTATTTTTTGTTTTTTATTTTTATTTATTTATTTATTTATTTTTTGGAATAACTGTCGTATACTGTATTGCAGCGTTGTGGGTATCATGTTGCGCCTCCGGCGCGTTTTATTATATGTCTTTTGCTATGTTCTGATGTTTCTGGGATAAAGGGTAAGAGATTGAGAAGTTGGAGTGGTAAGTAAGTTTTTGAGGACGAAAAATAAATAAGAAAAAGACGGCGTATCGGTGTTTTGAGAAAAAATGAACTTGGTTGGGCGGTGAAAGCTCAGTAAATCATCATGGCTAAAAACACGGCCCGGTGTTGCGCAATTTCGTCGTCGCGGCTTTCTAGGAAAATAGTCCGTGGTGTAAGCGAGTGTCTGTTTGGGTAAGTAGAATGATTAGTGAATGTAGGTAGCGTAGGGAAAATAAAAGTTGGTTGATGCTATTTCGGGGTTTCTTGGTGCGTCGGTATTTACAGGTCTTCTTCCTCCTCTGGTTCGTCCCTGATATCCGGTAGATCCTCGTCGTCGGTAGTGTCGGTATTCTCTAATTCTCATAACTTGTTGGTGTCGACGTCAAGTGCCGAGTCCGGTAGAGAGATGTTGCGCCGGGCAAGGTACGGTGTTAGGCGAAACGCGGCTACCGGTCGGTGTAAGACGGCGCCATGGAGTTCACATAAGATGTAAGCGCCGCCTCGTGATATGACTATGAGTGGACCGAGGTACCGCGGCCGCATTTTCCGGTTCAGTGATTTTTCTATCTTGGTATTGCACATGAGTACCAAGTTGCCACATTCGAAGTTGAAGTCGTGAATGTTACGCTGGTTTTCTATCTCGAATCGTTGGGCGGCTTTAAGGCGTGCTGCGTAGATAGTGGAGTGAAGTCGTTCTAGGTCCTCCGATCGTTTCTGGAGTGCTATAGCGCGGCGTGCGATTAGGTCGGTCGTAGAAAGTATCGAGTCCGGGGGTGGTTGCAAATAGGTGGCTTCGGTGATGTCGAGTGGGATAAGGGGTGGGGTGCCGGTTGCGGCAAAGTACGGTGAGCAACCCATACGGCATCTGACTGTCACTCTTTCTGACCAAAATACCGAGTAGGCCGAGTGATACCATTTGTTTTCTGTACCTCCAGCGGCTTTGTATAGAGCTTGTCTGACGTCAAAGTGTGATCGTTCCACAATACCATTTGCTCTGGAATTGTAGCCTGAAATGCGTATGTGCCAGATGCCGTATTTCTTCTCCAGGTATTCGAGTGCTTTGAGGAACGGCGTGCCGTTGTCTGTGACTATTTCGCGGATGGCTCCCCATCGGCATAGTATGTCTTGCCTAATGAATTCGCCTATGGTCTGACTGGTTTCTCGTCGTAGCGCACGCCATTCTGGGAAATGGATGAGGGAGCATCGGCCTTGCACAATATATTTGAAACCGGCTGATGCGGGTAGGTGCATGGTGTCCATGTACATTTTTGCGAACAGCGGCGCCGGTGTTGCCACTGTTGGTGGTATGAGGACCTTGGTTGTCTGCTGTATCTGGCAAATATGGCAAGTACGGACGTACCACACAATGTCGGCTCAGCTGTGGGGCCACCAGAATCGTTCGGTGATTGCGGCTCTTGTTGCGTAGAATCCTCGGTGCCCGGTGTTGTCGTGTACAGCCTTGAGTATGGCCAACCGGTTTTCGGTTTTCACAAATAGTTGGTGAGCGCCGTTGCTGCGGCGTTTCCATAGTCTAGTACCGTCTAGAAAAAACCCAGTGGCGTATCGGACAAATGTTGCTAGTTCGGCGTCCGCCATTTCGGCAGGCCTTTTGAAATCCTCTAGCCATTGGCAGACTTTGGCTACCCGTTCTTCTTCAGCTTGGGCAGCGTATGAACGTGGTATTGCGTTGTAGGGGATTTCAGTGTCGTCTGGCTGTATCGGTCTCACGTCGTCGGTATTCGTTATTTGCGGTGCCGGTAGTCCTGTTTCTTAGTCTCGGCTGCGTGGTAGGTTACGGCGTACCAAGTCATTGTGTGTGGGAAGCAGTCTGTCTTCTTCGGTATCCTCGGTGTCGTCGGCGTCCTCCTCTTCACTTGTAATCTGAGCCCCTGCGAAGACTTCCACAATAGGGTAGGGGGGGCGGGGGGGGATTAGTGGCAAAATAATATGCGTGAAGCCGTACATGCAGTCTACCCAGTCTTCAAATATTTCCTCGTTTTCCTCTTCTGTCGGTTCCGGGTCGCCAGGTTGCGCTGGTCGCTGAGATAGGCCGTCTGGTCCGTGGTGAGTTTCTTTAACATGGACCAACTTGAAATCGAACATCAGTATCGCCGTTATCCACTGGTTAATTGATGCCGATGGCTGTATGTCTGGATTTGTTAGCATGCCTTTAATGTACCGAGCATTGACTTCCAGTACGAGGTTTCGGACGCCGATTATGTATAGTCTGAACGCGCCGAGTGCCCTGTAAACGCCGTATAGTTCAAGTTTCGGCTGTGAAAAACGGCTTTCTCTTGCATTTAGGGTGATGGAGCCGAACCGGCAGTATACCCGTCGCCCCGGTGTTTTCTCGTCCATCTGGCACAGGTAGAAGCCAGTAGCAATGTGTGACGTGTCCACTGCTAGTATGACCGGGCTGTCCGAGTTATAGTTGACTGGTACCAACGGTTTTGCTTCTTCTAATGCGGTTACAATATCTCGTTGTGCCTCTCACTGTTCTGGCCCGAAGTCAAATGGTTGTTCCTTTCGCGTTAACTTGACGAGATTGTGTGCCCGGTGAGCGAAGTTTTTGACAAAAATGTGCAGGACGCTGACGGTGCCGAGCCAGGTGTGGAGCTCCGATATGTCTTTACACGGTCCCCAGTTGTGTAATAGTTCCAGCCGCGATATTTCCGGTAGGCATCCTTGTGGCGTACAGACGTGTCCTAACACCTTAAATTGCTCAACGCAAACCTGAAGTTTCTTGCTGGAAAATGTGCCGCCGCAGTATTTCATGTGCTGAAGTATCCTGTTAACGTCCTGGAAGAATTCCCATATAGCCAGCCGGATGCCGGGGTTTGCTGGGTGTGTCGCCGGTTTACCCGTTTCTGCTATTATTCTCCAGTCGTCGGGGCCTTTGATTGGTACGTCGTCGATGTATGGAATTTTTCGGTGCGGTATTTCAGGTTGCAGTATGTAGGTGACATCGTCGTGGAATATAGGTACCGAGTTACTCCACCCCATCGGTAGAGTGATTAGTCGCAAGGCGCCGAACGGTGTTTGGAACGTGGTTAAATCGCGGGACTCTGGTGCTAGTAGCCGTTCGTCGTAGCCAACATAGAGGTCGAGCATGGCACCGCAGATTTTGCCTGCAAATTGCTCGGCGACGTGGTCTGGGTGCGGTGTGACTCCCGAGTGGCATATGGTTACACGGTTGAGCGGTTCTAGGCTGTGTACTATTCGCAGTTTACCGTTTTTCTTGAGTGTGCAGAACCACCGGGACCGGTATGACGAGTTTGACAGTTCGTAGACGCCGGCAGCGATCTTGGTGCGGATTATTGAGCAGACCTCTTCGTAGATGCCGGGAGGTATCGGTATGTTGCGTTCTATCCATGGGGTGTGTTCTACTACCGGTATGCTGATTGGTGAGAAGAAGTCCGATCTGAAACTGCCCCTTTCTTCGTCTTCCCATGTGAAAGCCAGATTCTGTTTGCACATTAGGTCGTGCATGACTGCGCGTTCGGCATCGGTGAGGAATCCGGGGTGTTCTAGGTCCAACCGCCATTTTCTTTCTTCGGTGTACCGGCCGGTTGGTCGAAACGGTGGCGGGTTTGGATTGAGTGGTGGCATTGTTGCTAGCGGGTCGCCTATAATTTTTCTTTCTATTCTAAAGTCGTCAGGACAACTGGCAACTATAGAACGGACCTTTTGGGCTACAGGCTTGTATTTCTTCTTTGTCTGTACGCCCTTGATCTTTGCGACGAAGCTGTCTGTATCGGCGACGGTTGGGGGAAACACGGTCTGCGGGTGCGGTATGTGGGAGGGTCGGCGTCCGGCTGTTAGAGGTTTTGGTCTTGGTAAGATTCTTGGAATGTTGCCGGCGTGGTAGGTTTGTAGTGGTTGATCGGTAGTTCCATTTCTTTCGTCGGCGTGTGCCAATGTGTCGAGGTTATCGGCGCCGGTGTTTGTGTGAAGGTTTGTTGAATTCGGCAACCGTCAGGGTATTGCGAATATTGTAGTAGGGTCGCCGGGATTTTTGGGTATGGAGGTGAGATAAGAGCCGGTCGACGCTATGGTACAGAAGAGGTTGCTAGCTGATAGAAACAAATGTGACAATTGATTAGTAGTGTTGGTGGATGTAGCATCTGTTAGATTTATGGGGGTATATGCTGTAGCCCAGAGCTGTGTGCTCTTGGAGTCGTAATCGAGGACGAAAGCGGCACTGGTGCCGATATCGCTTAAGCCCTCTTTACTCGAAAATTTGCAGTTTGGTGTTTACAATGGTGTTCCCCTCTTGCAAAGGTTGGTATGGACCGTATTTCTCCGGTGTTAGGGTCAGTAATTGTTATTACGGTGTTGCCGTCGGGGTATGTTTTGACATTGCTGGAGGTTAAGACGTCGAATGGTCGGCCCAATAGGATGTCATATGCGGGATTTCGGATGACGTGGATCTGTAGGTAAAGTGTCAAGTTACCGATAGTGCATGGTACGTTCCGTGCCAGGCCGAGAGACGGGTCGAGACTGCCATTGGCGGATTGCATATTGAGGATTACCGATGGGTCGTACTGGATTCGGAGCGCGTGACAAATTTCCTCTGACATAGCCACGATTTGGGAGCCGGAGTCCACTATGCATTCGACCTGTTCCATTTTGTCGACGTCCATGAATATTGACCGGAGGGCTCGCGATTCTTTGGCCACCGTAATGCGCTCGGGTATCTCGCCGGGTGCCAGCGCCTTTAGATAGGTATCGTATATGTCTTCGGCGATGCACGCTTTTGGTACCTGGTTGGTGAGTACCGGGAAAGCTTCCAACTCCTCGATGAATGCCGATGCCGGAATTTCTTCATCGATTACCTCCTCTTTTAGTTGGCTCAGAGGCGCCTTCCGTTGGTAGGGGGAGGTGTCTTCGTCCGGTACCTCTTCGATCCTATTTGTCAAGGCCACGCGCTTCTGTGTTACGGCTTCCCTAAACTTGCCGCGGATTTCGGGTGCAATGCTGCACAATTCTCCTACCAATACCGTGACGTTCGAGTCCAATACCCTCTCGAAGACCGCAACGCTTTTGCTCGTGTCTACGATCGGTGCCGCTGTTCTATACGCGGTATCGGTACGGCTTTTGTCTGGTGCGGCTCCAAAGTTGCGCGTGTTGGGGGGTGCGTATCAGTTGCTGCCGAGGTTCGCAAAAGGGTGGATCGGCTCCTTCATTGGCACCGCGGCACTTACCGGTGCCATCTCTGTTGATCGGCCTTTCCCTTTTTCGTTAGTGGAGTAGGGTCTCGATGGCCCGGCGACGGGTTGCGTTGGCGTGGCTAGGGCTGTTGGTTTGTTGGTTGGTACCGGTGCCGAAGGTACTGTTGCCGGTGCTGTTGGGACTGCGACGGGTTGGTGTGGTGGTGGCTGCCGGCGTGGTAATTCCACGCCGTCGAACATCTGTCTTGTGCGTCCTTCTCGTAGTGCCAGCACTTCCTGTTGCAATAGCCGGATTTGGTCTTCGGTAGTTATCGGGGCCGGCGGGGTGCTGTTGTAGCTGAGCACTTGGTTGACCTCGTAAAGCATTGTGTTGGCATTGGCTGTTATGTGTCCCGTGGCTAGCTGGTTAGGGTTGCGTCGGTGCCATTCTTTGACCTTGGCCTTTAGGTTGTCTCCACCTATGTTGTTGGGTACATAACCGCCTGAGGGGAGTACAATTCGGCCTTCTTGGTTACGCTGGCATTTCCCTTCTCTAATGCATTGTTCGACGGCCTGGCATTCTCAGATGTGGTGTCCCGATTCTCCACAGAAATGGCAGTCCTCGCTCAGTCTTGGCTGCCGGTTTTGTTGCGCCCTTGGTGGTACCGGTACTGCGTCCAGTCTGTCCAGTACCTTGTTGAGGGCCGCCAGGAAAATTTCTTCTTTTACCGATAACCGGTCACTTGCCGCTACGGTTGGCGCCGTTACTGGGGGTGCGCCTGGTGAGGCATATGCTGGGGCGGTCCCAGTTTCTGCTGTCGCCGTGGGTCGGTACCTGTTTGTCGCGGATGGCCTGGTGCCATGTAGTATGTATTCGGCTGTGGCTTTGATGCGGTCCATAGGCCATGGGTCATCCGGGTGGTGGTCCATATCGGCAATAACCAGCCTGTGGTGGATTTTGTCCCATTGACCGTCCGTGAACGCCATTCTGAATGCTCAGTTTCGCTCGTTCTCTGATAGACGGTTGCGCGCCATTAGGTAAGTAGAAATAGATAGGAATTCCCTGTAGAATTCCCCGAGCTTGACGATGTTGGAAATTACCTTCATGTTCCATTCGCCGACTAGTACGTGGAGGTCATTTACCGAGTATAGTCGTTCCTCGGATGTTCCTGGGTACAGTGTGCGGACCTCGGTCTTCCACTGATTGTAGGTGCCTGCTGTGTATGTCGCCAGGCTTCTCCACAGTGTAGTATCCCTCAAGTCAAGGTATCGGAGGACATGTTGCTTTTTGTCGGCGTCGGTGTTGATTTGATAGTCCTCGAACAGGTATTCCAGGTCAGTGAAGAAACAGGTTATTTCGGGTATGCCGCTTGGGCCGGTAACTAGTGTTGGGGCGCTGCTTTGGCCCCGGAACGGCATTTGACGAGGTGTGGCCATTCTGTTTTGTTGTGTTTGATTGAAGAGGGCGGCTAGGTCTTGTGATGAAATTAAGTCGAAAGGATCCAATGATTCGTCTGAAAAGACTGGGGGTGACGAGAATGCGGTTCGGTACGGTGTTCTGTTTGGGGAATGTGGGGAATAGTCAGTTGGCAAAGGTGAGGGATAAGTGGGTCCGTCGGTTTGGGTGAAGCCTGATATCGGTGTGAGGTTTTCGTGTCGGGCTTCTCCTGGTGGGACTGGAAAGAAGAGAGGTTCAATAGTATTGACGCGTAGGTTTAGGGACCTAATTATTTCTCTTCTGATACTTGCTTGTCTTTGGCCTTCTCGTGTTGGGTAACGGTGTTCGCCTAATCGGGGCGGTATTGTGTCGTCGTATGACCGGTTCGGTTAGTGTCGGCGGTGGTCTCGAAATTAAAACCCTCGCGGTGGGCTCCACAAATGATGAGCTCAGAACCCGCACGAGTGCAGTGCACCAAACAAAACCAAAAAAAAGGGAAACAGAGGAAAAGGGGTGGACCTCACTGGTGAATATGCCGGTCTAAGAGATGGCGGCGGGTTTGCTGAGTCTCGTGCGAGGTGTTCTGGGACGAGGTTCCCGACACCGATATCGGTCTTTTAGTGCTAAGGGGTTGAAGATCAAAGGTCGGTGGATGCCGACCAGGGTTCGAAACGCCGGTTTCTCTAAAGCGTAAGACTTGACGGTAAGTAGACTCGGCACGGCGCCGGGTTTTGACGAAGTGAACTAGGGGACCGGTACGGCACCGGCACTACCGACACGGCGTCGGTGACTTGTCTAGGTGTAGAGCGAAAACCGTGGAAGAGGAAAAGGGGCCCATAAATCGGTATCCACGGGCGCGGTTGACGGTGGCTGGAGACAATGAAGCAGAGGAAAGGGACTTTTTCTTATCAGCTGAGCGCGGTGGGGTACAAAATGGGGGGGATTGATTCGCTGAAGTCGTAAAGGTACATTGTAGTTTAAATACTAGTGAAGGACTTAGAAAATATCGAAAGGAATGGTATGGTACGACAATTTGTGTGCGCTGTCCCCAGAATTGGGGATGACCAGAATAGTTAGTGCGCCCCAAGGCGTAGGTAGTGGGTCGCTGGAGCGGGATAGACGGCGGGGGGTGACAGGGGTCTCAGGTGGCGTCCCGTAGTATTCTTGGAGCAACTAACCAAAAGGGGTTTCGTTCTTGGCAGTAGGCGGCGAACTTCTTGTTTGGTTGAGCAGGTGCTGGTTTCGATGTCAGGTGCCGGGGTCAGGTGCCGGTATCGGCGCCTTCTTAGTGTCGCTGGTCCACCACGGGACCTCCTCACGCAGTTTTCTGGAAGTGCCAATAATAGGGGGTGCCGGTGCTCACGCCGGGAGCCGGCGTATCACCGACTCTATCACAATATGCACACCGGGAAATGGTGGTGGTCGACACAGGTGAGGAATGCAGTTGTCAACCAAGTTGATGGGAATACTCACACACTTGAGCGCTCACAGGTAGCACTCGAAAAAGACAAACCTGGCACTACCATTATTCTGATCATCATATCAACAGACAAAACACAGCTTACACTTTTCCGCAACAAGTCTGCCTATCCCATCTATATTACAATTGGAAACATCCCCAAGGAGATTCGTTCAAAACCTTCCAACCGCGCCTATGTTCTCCTAGGTTACCTCCCAACGACACGTCTCGAAAATGTCACCAATCTTGCTGCCCGCCGTCGACTTGTTGCAAATCTTTATCATGCATGCATGGCTCGAATTCTAGCACCACTTGAGTCAGCTGGGAAGGACGGAGTGTTCATGACCACTGGGGATGGTTTAAATCGTCGCTCCCACCCACTACTTGCCTGTGTTGTCATCGACTACCCTGAACAGGTTCTCACAACCTGTACAATCACAGGAGATTGTCCAACTTGTCCGACTCCTCGAGATCAGTTGGGTGAATATGATCGTGAAGTCCTGCCTGAGCTTCGTGACATGTCGCAGATCCTTGAAATTATTGATTCATTCGAAAGCGACCCAGCTGGCTTCCTCCAGGCATGTAAAGCTGTGGGCGTAAAACCCATGATTGACCCCTTCTGGAAAAACCTCCCGTATGTCCACATCTATCGTTCAATTACACCAGACATCCTACACCAGCTATATCAGGGGATCATGAAACATTTGGTCACATGGATTATACAGGCCTATGGGGCTGCTGAAATTGATGCCCGTTGTCGAAGAATGCCCCCGAACTATAACATCCGCCTCTTCATGAAGGGGATATCAACATTCTCACGAGTCACCGGTCAGGAACACGATCAAATGTGCCGTATTCTACTGGGTCTTGTCATCGATATCCCACTCCCAGGAGGGCTCTCTAGTGCCCGTCTCCTCTCATCTGTCCAGGCTTTGCTCGACTTTCTCTATCTTGCGCAATACCCTGTTCATACAGATGAGACCCTGGAGCTGCTAGAAGATGCACTTGAAGATTTTCACCGGAACAAGCAAATTTTTGTAGACCTCGAGATTCGAGATTCCTTTAACATTCCTAAACTTCATTGGGCCCAGCACTACACTTCAGCCATTAAACTCTATGGAACTACTGACAATGTCAACACCCAGTACACCAAACGCCTTCATATCGACCTCGCCAAAGACGCTTATGTGGCCACCAATCACAAAGACGAGTTTCCACAGATGACTCTCTGGGTTGAGCACAAAGAGAAGATCCTACGCCATTCCCAGCACGTTGAATGGCACCTAAGGGGGTCTCCAGCTATGCGTCGAGAAGAATGGACACCTCCAGGTCTTGAACTTGACCGAGCATGCTATGTCGCAAAGCATCCTTCAGCCCGATCAGTGTCATTTGCACGCCTGGCTACTGATTACGGTGCGCCTTTATTTCGGACTGCATTAGCACATTATGTTACTTCTGTTAATGAGCCAAATCTCAACGCGCGCCAAGTTGAGCGACGTATCTGGACTGTTCACATACCTTTCAACAAAGTACCAGTCTGGCATCGCATCAAGTTCCTTCAGACAGATCCCGCTTCAGGCACTGCATCGACGGCTGAATCAATCCATGTCCAGCCAGCCAAAACAGACATCCGAGGACGAATAGTTCCTGCACGGTTCGACACCGCACTTTTGAACGATGGTACAGGACAACTCACAGGGATCGAAGGTCAGTTATCAAGTCTCCAATAGCTTAGGCACGTTTTTCCAGTGACTGACGGCTCCACCAGGATACCGCGTCGGAAGGGTTCGAGTTGTTTTCTCGCTACCTGCAGACTCTCACGCAGTCCTCTTTGACTCTCATGAATCAATCCCTGATCACTTTGCCTATGTCGAGTGGTACACGCCGTTCAGAGACCCAGAACGCCATCATGGACTCCACAAGATTTCTGTGATGAAGGACCGTCAGGGAGCCCGAATATGTAGCATCATGCCGCTGACTGATATTCATCGTAGTATACACTTATTTCCGAAGTTCGGACCCAGTGTCTCACCGGAATGGACGAGTAGCAATGTTCTTGATGTTTGCAACACTTTTTTCGTTAATGTTTTCACTGACAGACATCTATATCGTATCGTGTATTAATTTAACACTGGTTGCACTAAAGCTTTGCTAAATTCTATCCCTCGCGTTTATAAATCCATTTGATGCTTAAAAATTTTGCCATTGATCCAATTAAGCATAAATGAGCGAAATTTCTATGAATAGAGCCTAATGAAGTCTAATCGCACCCATTGTATCGATTCACACATTCAAGGTTTTCCTGATGTAGCAGGACAAAGTGTTGCCCTAACAAGTGCAGTGTGCAGTATACAGAACATGCTTCTGCATTCAAATCCTCTAATTCCTTTGTACTTTCAACAACAGCATGCAACATCCTAAGATGTGCTTCTGTTTTTTTCCTCTTCTTCTCCTAGTTTCCATTGTTCCAACCAGTAGAGAGAGAGAGAAAGAAAGGTATTTGTTCCTAGCAAATGAATGTTTGTCGGAGAGAAAGCTGTGTCAGAAGTCCACAGTGCCCCCACCATTGTGAAGCATATCAGCAAACTCTGGGCTTCATCTCCAAGTGCCAATCCTGATGAGCAGTGTGCCCTGTAAACCTAGGCCTGGTGGATGGGGAGCAGTTGCTGGATGCTCAGCTAGCATGTGCAAGCATAGGGTGGAGGACAGCATGGTTTCAAGACATGAATGAGTTATCTATTGTTTTTCTAAAATGTTGGACTATTGACATGTAATACAAATTAATATACATGAGGTAAATGTATGAGTCTTGTGGGTGCATTTGGTGATGGTGAATGTTGTAACTGATCTTCATACTGTAGATCATTCTAGTATATTTCTATGTAGTATATATACAATACAGAAAGGCCAAACTCCTCATGAGTTTGTCCATCTAGGTTTAACCACCAGTGTGATAGCTATAACCATAAATCCATCAACAGTACAGGCCACAAAGCTGTCTATGAACATTTTATCAGTGAATTAATTAACTAAATGCCCTCATTTCCCCTGATGAATGCAAAATTCTTGAGATGCACCTCCAACTTCAGGCTGACATCAGAACTTTCAGCAAAATCATGTAACATTCACTATCTTGTCCCTCACAAAAATTCTGAAAGATTATAAATTTCAGGTTATGAGATTAGCAGTGAATTTAGGTCATTGAATAATTGTAACAAGCTATGTAGCAAGGAGCACAGCAGCAACTTTAGATCGCTGCATCTCGTCACTGTGTTATGATCTGTGACCTGTCAGCTGCAAAAGTTGCAGAGAGATTCTGACAGTCCCTAATTCTTCTGCATTGCGACCACAATGGCTAGCCACCTCACCTTTGATAGCAACATCTATTAGAATAGGTTTTCAGGGAGTCAGGGTTCTGGCACTCATGCTGCTACAATTAGTTTCAGGTTCCATAGTGTGATCTACTCTGATCCACCCAACAAGCTTTCCAAGCAGAGTGTTATAAATTATTATTGCTGCACAAAAGAAACCCTTCACAAAAATATAGTACATACATGATAATAAGCCAAGTAGGCAACAGCAAAAGATCATAGTGAAAGCAAACTACCAGTGTCTCAGAAACAAGCCAAAAGGGCTCAAGTAAAGAATGCATGACAGAATACCTACGACTGTGGAGGAACAGAATATGAGGGCATGGGCCCCCTTGGTCCCTATGACAGGCAATACATCAACTTCACGGGGCAGAGAACACAAAAATGGGACATACCATCCACATCATGCCCTGATGGCCAGCATGGCGAGGATCATCCCTCTCCTCTGACATGTAAGAGTCCTGCGACGATTGGCACCCATAAGAGCCATCCTGTCCCGCCGCTGCAGCAGCCAGCAACTGACTGTAGTCCCTATGCTGTCCGGATCCGGCTCCATTCGAAGGAGGAGCGCCCGGAGGCATATTGAACGTCTCGGGATAGAAAGGATAGAACAGCTGTGTCGGCACTTCTACAAGGTGGTTGTCAGGGGGCGTGGAGCCGCCGCTGCTACCACCGTTGCCATTGACTGAGCCGTGCGCTCGTGGCTGAGGCCCATAGACAGACGAGCTGGTTGAGTAGGTGGCAGCGGAGAGCGTCGGTGTAGTCTGCTGCGATTTGGGAACGGGGGAGGGGTCATCTTCCCACTGGGGCTCGCAGATGAGCGAGGGGTGGATGACGGGCCCAACGCTGGAGAGGTCGACGTCCATGACGCGTTCTGCGAGCTTCGCGATAAGAGGGTGTCCACCGTTGAAGTCCTTACGCTCCCAGCGCCAGCGGAAGCGCGGGAGCATATCAAGGGCGAGCCAGACGTCTTGGAGAGCGGTAGGCCGAGGGAGGGTCTCGCACTTGGACATGTGGCCGTAGAGGATGACCATAGCCGCAATGTGGAGAGGAATAGGCGAGGTGAAGAAGGCGATATCGGGGAAGCGGATGAGCTGGTTGTGTATGATGATCGTATTGTGTGACGTGATGATGGCTAGTGGTAAGACCATAAGTTGAAGCAGGGAAAAAATTGGGAGGGATGCGTACCATCAACGAGAGCCCTATGCCTTTGTGAATACGACAGTTCCTTGGAATTGAACAGCGCACGCAGCAGTAAAATCCTCGCGATCCCAACTTTGAGCAGCGTCAAGCCTTCGTCTTCCGTAATATCCTGGACAAGTTTACTGCGCCTGTCTAGCGGCCAGTCGTTCGTGCCGTTAAAGTAGAGGTTGTACTTGTCTGGAAGGGACTTCCGGAAGTCGTACATGCGCTTGATAATCCTTGTAGCGTTGTGCATGATGACGTCCGCCGATTGCCGCTTCTTGGGAGCGTACAACGAGTTGATGATGTCCGCCTGGATGTCGGCAACGGGCATCGAGTGCTCAAAGTGTTCCGAAAAGTCGGCCGCACGGCGGTCCATGGGTCGGACGGGATGCGGTGTGTTGGAATCACTGGGGGCAATCCCGAGGGGCCGCCCCAGAAGGATAGACGTCCCGCGATCATGGAGCAGGACGATACCCCAGAGTCTGATGCGGAGCTGACACTCTTCTTCAGTAAAGAGCCTTTGTGGGCCCGACGATGATCCCTGGTTCGCAGGCGCCATCTGTGAGGTCGGGTCGTGGTGAAGACCCAACTCGATGGAGAGCCGTACGAGGCTGCCGACGAGACGCCACAGCGTACGACCTTGTCTCTGTGCAGTTGATTAGCGTCGGTACGTGATAGGAGCGACAAATGCTTGCCTCGGTGTACAGATACCAGTGCAGCAAGATGAGTGCCTGGAGACTAGAAATAGTGACGCGCAGATCTGGCTTGACAGAAAGGGCTCTCTCGAAAAACTCGTCATGCTCAGGCCAATCGGGCGGCATAAACTTTTTAGCGACTGTCGATCCAAGATGTCCAATATTATCTCCCGAGCCGCTGAGCTCGGCCTTGATAGCGCGATGGTTGAGCTCGCTGAGTGTACCGAGCGCGAGGACGAGATAAACGCTGCAAATGTATCCAGGATCGTGGGAGACGGTGCGGCCCTCGTACAAATCGTTGAGTGTCTTTTCAAAGTCCTTGCGGAAAAAGACAGGGCGGTGGACGTTGAGGCGGACAAAGTAGCCCTCGACAATGTGGTTTACCATGTCTCTGTCCTTGGGCAGCCAGACCTCGGCAGAGGTGCCAATCGGAATTGGCGGTGCGAGTTCGAGCGTGTTCGGGGGTGCGCTGGAGCTGGTCGAGTTGCGGCGGACCAAGAGCCTGATCCAGCTGCTAGAGTGCCTAGGCGCAGATGCCTCTGGGAGGTCGCGGTCGCGGCCGGAGGTGAGGCCGCTGGAGCCGACAGCGAGGTCCTCCTTGTCGACCGTGCCAGGGCTAAGCTTGAGGTCGTTGACGATGGCCGCAGAAACGCCAAAGTTTTTGGCGAGTGCCTGAGAAAGAGTTGGTGACGAGTATCAAGTAAAAGTGGAGACGTACCTCGGTATTGGACATGTCGTTTCCGTTGGGGTCTTGGCCCTTGTTTACGACTGCCGACTCGCGAGGCGGCATGGCGGTGACAGGCGGGGGCACCTGTGAGGGAGGCGGCGGCGGGGGCGGCGGACCACCTGGGTGGCCGGGCGGAGGCGGGGCCATGTAGCCGGGCGGGGGCGGCTGGAAGGGCGGGTGGATGTGTGGGTTGTAGGAGCCTGGGGGGCCCTGCATCTGCATGGGGTGGAAAGGCGGATACGGGGGCATCATGCCGTAGCCATGGGGTGGCGGGGGGCCCATCATGTGTGGCGGGGGGTAGTACATGCCTGGCTGGGGCGGGGGCATGGGCTGCTGCGCGCCAGGAGGGCCGGGCCGGGAAAAGGACGGCGGGGTCTGCTGGAACTGAAAAGTGGGCGTCAGCGGTGGCGGATTGATGGCGGCGACATCGATGCCCTCGCGCGCCAGGATTTCGTCGAGCTTGTCGAGTTCGAAGCCCGGAATGTGGCGCTTGAGGAGCGCCTCGCACTGGGCCACCTGGTGCTCGAGGCGCTCAGTGTGACCACGCGGGGTGAGCGTCTGACGATGCCTGTCCTCCTGATGGCAGACGGTGCCCGCTGTGGCGCAGGCCGTGCAGCGGGGGTGTTTCGAGTCGCACTGTAGACAAGGTGAGATGGAGATTGCCGCCGGTGTCGCCCGTCGGGACTTGCCTTTATTTTCTTACTTCTGCATCTTGCACACGCCTCATGAGATCGACGCAGACGACGAGGCTCTGACGAGTGGCCTGCATCGTCGCCGCCTCCGTCCCCTTTTTTTCTTCTCTTATTCGGCGTGGGAGCAGGCGGGGGAGGCTGGGGAGGGCCCTGCTGTTGCTGCTGCTGTTGCTGCTGCTGCATGAGATGCTGGTTGGGGTCCATGTGGAGGGCAGAGTGGAGAGATGGTGGTGGGTTGTGGCCTGGCTGCGACGGCAGCATTATCTGCGACGATCACCGCACGTTCCAAGTTTTGCTCAACGAGGGACACAACCTGCTCAATTTGCCCGTATTTGCAACCCTAATCTAGGGTCACCCTGCTGCTATTCGCTCCACTTTTCAGTCCCCTGTTCCTGTCTATTTTTTTTCCATGGCGCAAAACCAGTCGCTTTTCCCAGCAATCGGAAACCTTGCCGTCAAGGCCGACGAGGCTCCCAATGTCGAGCCTACCCCAGGCAGCGCCGATCAAGTCGAAGACAAGGTCGTCCAAGAAGTCCAATCTCTTTGCATGAGCTGCAGGGAACAGGTCAGCATGTCCTCATCGCCTTACAACCTGCCTCTGAAAAAATCCCAGTAGGGGGTAACGCGCCTCATGCTCACCACGATCCCCTACTTTCGCGAGGTCATCGTCATGTCATTCCGCTGCGAGCACTGCGGAGCCACAAATAACGAGATTCAATCAGCAGGGACGATCCAGAGTGCGACATATTCCTCCACGCCTCTTATCTTTCTTTTCTGACTACTTTGCAGTGGAGGGAACGATATACACTGCACGCATCCTCACGCGATCTGATCTCGACCGTCAAATTGTCCGATCTCCCAGCTGCGAGATTATTATCCCCGAGCTTGATCTGACGCTGCCTCCGACGTCCAGAGGGCAACTGACGACGGTCGAAGGGCTCATCCGCGACATTTACTCCGACCTTGTCGGAGATCAGCCGCTACGGCGCATCCAAGACCCCGACGGCTATGCGACCATTCAGGCCCTACTAGACAAGCTCAAGGCTATCCTGGGCGACACAGACGACGACGAAGAGGACGCGGAAACCAAGCCAGCAGAGAAGGATGCGCCGCTCCCTGCGTTTACGCTCAAGCTGGACGATCCGGCTGGCAACTCTTGGATCGAGTTCATTGGAAGCATGTCTGACCCGAAATGGAATATGCGGCAATACCGCCGGACACTGGAGCAAAATGTTGCGCTTGGATTGATCTCTGCTGACGACGCGGCGGCGGCGACAGAGTCCCCACAAACACTCAAGGAAGGAGACGAGATCACCACCGACGCAGTGACCGACGACGAGGTTTTTGTGTTCCACGGGCATTGCTCGAGCTGCGGGCATCCACTGGACACGATGATGAAGAAAGTCAGCATCCCGTACTTCAAGGTGTGCTCTTCGATGCTCTTCTACTCGAAATTCAAAGCCCACGTTTTTCAATAGGATATCCTGATCATGTCCACCAACTGCGATCGATGCGGGTACCGTGACAACGAAGTCAAGTCGGGATCAGCTATATCTGAGAAAGGGAAGAAGATTACACTCAAAGTAGAGGACCGCGAAGACCTGAGTCGTGATATCCTCAAGGTAGTATTTTGTCGTGCCGTCGATTCACGCTTGCTGATACCATGCAGAGCGAAACGGCTGGTCTCAGTATCCCCGAGATCGACCTTGTGTTACAGCATGGAACTCTTGGTGGACGGTTCACGACGCTAGAAGGCATTCTCAACCAAGTCTACGAGGAGCTCACGAACAAGGTGTTTGCTCAGGGCGACGCGTCGAACGCGTCTGACAAAGTAGACTTTGAGACGTTCCTGAAACATCTAAAAGAGGTAGGACGTTCGAGATGGCAAGTCGAAGGGTGCTGATGAGCCAATTCTCAGGTCAAAAATGTCGAGCGCCCGTTTACTGTCATTCTAGATGACCCACTGGCCAACTCGTATGTGCAGAACCTGTACGCGCCGGACCCTGATCCCAACATGACGATTGAACTGTACGAACGTACATGGGAGCAGAACGAGGAGCTGGGTCTGAACGACATCAAGGTAGAAGGATATGAGGAGGACGCGGCCAAAGAGGCTGCGCAGACGGCAGAACAATAGATTGCCAAATCGTGTTTATGTAACTAATAATAACGTCACTGGGGGATTGCTCGGCTTGAACATACATGCCTCGTTGTTGCGACTGACGTTCATCCCGAATGCCCCCGCCAGTCGTGCTCAACGCCGCCCTCGTCGCGCGCGCCCACACCACCCTCGCCTATGCTGCGTTTACCACCGCCCTCGTCGTCGGCTGCGCCGCGCACTACAAGAAAATCGTCAAGAACGGGGTCGCGGGGTATCCGCATGAGTGGTTTCCCTCGGTCTCTGCTGCCTGTGGTGACTGGTACCCCGAGCGCAATCTCTTCCAGATCCTCATCGCTCTCACTGCACCCCCACGCGTCGCCCTCGTGGCCCTCCAATACTACCTTCATCACGTGTCCCAACCGCGCATCGCTGCTGCTCTGTTGACCTCTGGCGTAGTGAGAACCCTAGCATGTGGAGGATGGGTGTATATCACCTCCAGCGACGACCACGATGTCCATGATGTCTGTATGATCTTGTATATCCTCACCAACATTCCCTGGATGGCCGCCGGCGTTCTTTCTGCACCCAAATCTTCTCCTCTACGAAGAAAAAGGTACGTGTATGCGCATATACCCTCAATACTCGCGCCCATCGATATCCATCCAGGATCACTCTGGCGTCCGTGTTCTTTACGACGCTTATACCTCTCATCTACTTTTTCGTGCGCCACAAGGTCCATCGTATCCCCGGAGGTGTGTGTTCCACCAACTATAATAATTCACACGCTGACACCCCACAGCATATACCCATTACGCCCTCTGCGAGTGGGGTCTGATCCTGCTCGACGTCGGCTATGACGCCCTGGCCGAGCTCGAGTTTGCCGACGCGCGTCTGCAGGTCAGGACGCGTCAAGTTGTTGACTATATCCAAGCTGACCCGCGTAGGCCACGTTCTCCACTCCAAGCAGCCTCGCACAGCCCACCGGTAGCACACAACCGGAGAAGCAGGCGTAAGCACCCACCACTACTTGTGCGTTTGTCTTGACACGATCCTTTTACAGGCCCACCCCGCCCGACTCTCACGAGTCACTCGTGTCCATCTTGAAGAAAAGCGATGCGGAGCCTACGAGCCCGACCCCGCACAGCACCGCACCCCGTATCCATATGCTTCCCCAACTCTTCCGAAGGTTCCATGCATCGAGGCCCACAATCAGCTTCCTCGCAGATACCTATCTCGGTGCGCTCACCCAACACTTCCTTGGATCTCCTCACTGATCCTCACATCCAGCGTACATCCACTGGTCCGTCCTCACCGCGCTCGTCCCCACCCTCTTCTTCTTCTCCGTGTCCCACCTCGGCCTTGCCGGCACCGAGCTCTCCCTCTTCGCGCTCCTCTCCCCCGCGCTCCTCGCCATTCCCGTCCTCGCACGTTGGGCGCGCAACACGGGCGGGCAGACGACATTACGGCTGCTCGGACTCATAGGGGTGCTCGTTGCCGCCGTCGAGAGCCCCGGTGGGCGTCTGCTGGGCGTGGCACTAGGCGCGGGGGCAAGCGTTCTGGGTGAGGCGGCAAGGTGGGGGGCATGTCAGGGGGACCAGGCGCACTGGGAAGGCATAGGTGAGTCTGCGTCTATTTCTTATCGTTCCAAACGTCTAACGCACACGCAGTCCTGGGATGCGGGATGCTGCTTGCGTCGCTGGCAAAGATGAACAACTATAGCAATAATCCAGGTATGTCTACCAGATGGCGTGTTTCCTTGGTATGAGACACACAGCTAATTCAACCCAGTCTGGCCCTTTGTCAACCGCAAAGATACGTTGTACAACAAGATCGGGCTCGGGCTAGCTCTATTAGCAGTGTACGAGGCGCACACAAGGCACTCTGGGGAAAACGACAGCGCTAGTGGCATCAGCAGGACCCGCGCTTCTTCCAATCGTTCCACTCCCACCAAAACGGCCGCCAACCGCCACTGGCTCTTCACCTCTCTCCCATTCGGGGCCCTACTGTTCACAATCCACAACCTCCTCGGCGATGGCAGTACCCTCGTTGCATGGTCCTGGACCGGATACGAGAACAGCGTCCCCCGTGGTCCTGTCCCTCACATCCACGGCGCACTCACACTCATCGCACAGTGCCTTGGCCTCGCTCTTCCTGTCCTCCTTAGCACCTCAAAGTCCCAGTCCTACTCCAAGCCCCTCAGCCTCCTTGCCCACCCCGCATTCTTCGCCCCCGGCGCGCTCGCCATGTACGCAGTGTACACATACCGCGGGTGGACGGGATACGTCCCCGGCCTCGGCCTCGCTGCGTGGCTCATGGCGCTCCTCCCCAGTGTGTTGGCGCATACCGCCGCCGCAGCCGAGAACGCGCCGACGGTCTTCCTCGGCGCGTACGCTGTGTACTGCGTATTTACCGTTGTGAGCCTGCTGACAGTAGCGTATGCGTTCGTACCCGGTGGACAGGTGTTCCGCGAGCGCACAGACGTGTAACCATTTATACCTATCTATCGACCTCTAGGGTGCACGCTGATCTTGCGCTTTCAGGGTTTTGGCTCTCCAGATGGCGTGCGTAGCGCTAGCATTCGAGTGGCCATCGCAGACGTTCTTCCAGGGTGGTAGTCCACAAACTGTTCCTACACCAGGGGCGCAACATACGTCCACAACGGCGTCCACGTCAACCGCAGCCGCACACGCTCATGACTCTGCCCTGCGCCCGCGCCTGACGAAAATACTCCTCACTACCGTTGCGATGCTCTCGGTGCTCGGTACGCTCTACCGCTGGCCCCGCGCGGCGCCGCTTCCTGCACACCCCGGCCCACGCATATTCAATGCTGGTATCTGGACGCTTCATTTTGGTATTGACAACGAGGGCCGTGACAGCCAACGGGGTGTCGCGGACGTCTTGAGGTGCGTTTGGGGTCCGCATTATTCCAGTCGTCACTTTTGTTTACACTTTGCGTTTGAAGGGATATGAAGCTCGACGTTGTGGGGTTCCTTGAGACGGATCTGCATGTGCGTGGCCTTTACATCGTATTGGGGATGATTGTTAATAGGCTCTTTCACTTTATATTGGATGTAGAGGACCGCATTCGGGCATCGGGATTTGTATGTTTATCAGTCTTCGGGTCCCGTACAAGTTACTGATCAGTTTTCTTGTACTCACAGGACGCGTCTTGCTGTCGAGGAACTGGGATATGTGCGTTTTTTGAGGGGTCACTGTTCATATGCTGACACCTATATTTTTCTAGTATGTCGATATCGGACCTGGGCCAAATACACACACATGGGGCGCGGTGTTACTGTCCAAGGTAACCACAGACTTGAGCGCAATTTACAGCACAAATCCTGACTGCAAAACAGTTCCCTATCATCAACTCCACGTACCACCTACTCCCTTCACCGCACGGTGAGCTGGCCCCCGCTATTGAAGCGGTCCTTGACGTGTTTGGCACTGCGATTACCGTGGTCGTAGCTCACAATGGCCAAGGTGATTCGTCTCTGGGTCTTACTGTCATAACGCTGATGTTGATGAATTGTACAGAGGAAGACCCCCTCGACCGTGAGCTCCAGAGCAAGGAGCTAGCGCGCATCATGGCAGCATCATATCCCCGCCCCGTCGTCTTCCTCGGATATGTAGTAACAAAGCCCCACGCTGAAAGACGTATGTGTTCTTGTAATTGCCTCGATCATACCCACTGACCGAATGTATCACAGCCGCGCCGTACAAGATCATGGTCGAAGACGGGCGCGTGCACGATATCGACTACGAGGATGAGGACAGGTGGTGCGAGTACATCTTCTACCGCGGCCTATACCGTACCTCCTACGCACGGCTCTCCCGCGGCATCATCACGGACACGGAGCTCCAGATTGGACAGTTTGCGTTGCCGAAACATGGTGTCGGAGTCACGAATGACACGCTCCCTGCGCGCTATCTGCGTTCCTACAAAGAGGCGCTTCCTGCATATCATGTGGGTCGTCTGAGAACTTGATCCCAGTGCTCTCTTCTAATCCAGTCGTCATATATACAGTGGTTCCCGATGGAGTACTATGGGAATGAACAAAGTGGAGGTGTAAATGGTCACTTTTACCATGTATTCGGGACGGTGTGTTTCCAATTCTTTTCAGTAAACGTTTTCTAAACTGATATTGATTTATTCTGCAGCCACTGTATTACAATTTCCCTGAGGGTGCTGTGTTATGATGGACCTTGTAAAAACTGTCTTCTGTTGTAGATATATATCTGTTGTTGTAAATGAACTTGTGCTTTGGATTTCAAGATGGTTTATGGTGGTCTCCTGTCCCAGAGCCACTACTGTGTGATTCAGACTTGTTTGGGGAATCCTCCTCATCACTGTCGTCCTCTTCTTGCTCGTCACTCTCTTCTTGCTCACTCTCCTCTTCCCCATCACTCTCCCCATCCTCAGCTTCCCCATCCTCTTCCTCATCAACAACTTCCTCTTCGGTTTCTTCTGCATCTTCATAGAATTTGTCCAGGTCTTTGAACGGACCTCGAGAGACCCCGTCCTTTGATTGGGATCCCACAGGTGATGAGCCCCCGCCTGGAGTAAGCACAATAGGGGATGCAGCTCCCTTGGTACGCAGCTGAGCTGAAGACAAAGCCATGGGCGCCGGAAGGGGCGCCGGCTCGTCTGTATCCCGAAGAGAAGACTCTACACCACTTTCGAGCCACTCGGGCAGCATTCCATCCATCCTCATCGACCTGCCCGTAACCATGCTCAGGGAGCCAATGAGAGCGCTTTCGTCTATCGAATAAAGAATCAGTCAAGTGGAATCGCTCGGATAAACAGACTTACCGACAAGGGTTGGCTCATCTTCTACAACTCCAGATTTGCCTTCAAACAGTACCAGTTTGACCTGCTCCCGCCTGAGGATTACTCCCGCTCGCGCTTCGCGTTCTACTCCGTTCATCAAAGATCCTGGTGCAACACCAGCAAGCAACGAGGAAATCATCCTCGCTCTGTCCCGCACATCATAGTTGAGGTCGTACCGGGCCAGCGAGAATATATATTGGCTGAGTAGTGTGAGGGTGCTGTCATTGGGATTAAGCACGAACAACTTCGCAGCCAAAGTGATAGCTTGGATTTTAACCAGGGATGCCTCCTGAGCAAAGGTTTTCGCGACTTTCCGCAGAACATCGGGAGCCCAATCAGCCACCCCTTCAGGACCGAGGCTAGCTTCGTCGGACGCAGAATATTGTCCCACAAGCCAGAGAACACAGGCGCGAGCTTGTGCATGGCGTATATCATCGATTTTCCTCGCCAGATGTGAGATAATCGCTATGGATGATTGGGAAGTGCTAGCCGTATTCGAGGAGAGCTGCATTTGAACGAGGTGCTTTAGGACAAGCACCGCACTGCTCACGACTGCATCTGTGGTGTCGATGAATATAGTGAGAGGCGGAATAGGATACTACTTTACCGTGACCAGTTTTGATCATGTTTATGAGCGCGTTGAGGCACTGCTGTGTCGATTCAGGTATTAGGCGTGCACATCGACCTATACCCCGAATCGAGTCTAGAACTACGGCATCGTTTGGGTCGTCTGCATAATCCTACATCAAAATAGTTTATAATTAATTAGAAAGGCATAGAATTTCATATGCGCGTGCGTACGATTAGTTCGCGGAGAATGGCTGTGTAGTTTTCAACATCGATAATGGTGAGGAGTAGTTTGATTTTATCTTGTTTGACATGCCTGAGGTCGTCGGTGCGGACGAGGAATCGCGGATAGAAAGGAGCGAACAGATGCTAAGAGAAAGCCGAGTTGAGCTACTGTCAAACAGCGTATTAGGTAGAATACCAGGGCTTACAGGAGCCGCCCGGGCAATAACATTGAGATAAACTAGTACAACACGCTCTACTTCCCGAGATATACTGAGTAGCCTAATAAGTGGCAGCACAGTCTTGGAGAGGTACGACGGGGGTCCCGCGTAGAAAAACACGCGTGTCACAGCTAATACAACCTACACATTCAACACATCAGTACCGTCGCAGACCAAATTCTAGGAATAATACCGACCGACGGATTTCTACTTTGGAGCAAAGGCTCTGCAGAGGTTAGGAGCAACTTGACGTCAGTGTCCACTTCTTCGTTATCCTCTTTCGCGATGGGCCGCGGAAGCATCGTGCGCACATAGCGTAGAAGTAGGTTCATGAGGTCAAACTGCCCCCATTCGTCCACCTCCACTAAAAGTTTACAGAGGGCACGGTAGCGTTGATGAAGTAGATCAAGACGAGTAGGACAGACGGCTTCGAATGCAACGGCCACGCTACCAATAGACAGGGGAGAGCGATCGTTGAGGAGTGTGGTGAGTATTCCAATCAGGGCTGGCAGTTGAGAGTTGTCGAGTCTGTAAAAATTGTATTGTCAACGAAACCACGAGATGCTAGAAATGAGCATACTCGAAACATTTCGGGATAGCCAAAGCTGCACACTTCCTCACATACGGGCTGATATCTGCGGCACATTTCTTGATCGCCAAAACGACTAGACTCCCGATCATAGGAACCTTGATTCCACTCAGTACACGCAGTGCCATGGCACGAATGAGTGGGTTGCTGTCGGTGAGGTCCTTCTGGAAGGTATTTATTGAGAGGAGCGCGAGATCGGGCTCTTGTTCTGCGTAGCGCAAGAGGTAGATGTAGACAAGTTTGCGGATCTCGAGGTTTTGCGACGCGACATTCTTCACGACTTGTGCAAAGTATTCAGACACGTTTCGGCCCTTTGATATGAACTAGATAGACGCGTTATTAGGGGCTAGTGGAAGAAGAATAGTGTTTATACGAACTGCGATAAGCCTCTTCATCGCATCTAGCTTCTCCCTGTCACTGTTAGAGTCCAGCTGGCGGCGGATATCCTTGGCCTTGTCATCGCCCTCTTGGTAGATAGCACTTGCAGTGCGGGGTAGATTAAGATCCCTTGTATGCTCCGAGAACGATTCTTGAAGTCGCATTCCAAGCCGAGAGGCATTTTCAGTGATTGTGTTGAGGTATTGCCCAGACATAGACATGAGAGTAGGAGCACGCAAGTACGCTGATCTCTGGTTCCAAACAATCCCCAATATCGCGTCGTACTAATTGGACAGTGGGTTTGAAAACGATGGCGATAAAATCAAGCAATAATTGTACTTTTACGATTAATCTACCAAGTATTCCACCAACAGCAATAATCTATGTGTCTAGGTTATACTCTATCTACATCTACTGATAACCATCTAGATTTAAATGATGGAAGCACCGACAGCAGCAGAAAAACGGCGCACAGCGCGTCGTACCTCCCCGCGCTCTCCCATCACTGTCAAGCGTATAATCGCCTGCATCTCATGACCATCATCCTCGCTAGGAACGAATGGCGTCAGCGTGTATCTTCCAAAAGCCCAATTAAGTATCTGAGTATGACCCTTCATGGTGTCTGAGAGGCGCAAGAATCCCTTGACGCGCCATATATGCTCCTTTGCGCCTGAGAGGGCGTCTAGAGCAGCAACAAGAGTGGCTTGCGGCAGGGGATCAAGGACAGGAGCGAAGAAAGATGCACTAGTCTTGGAGCATCCGTTGCAAGTGCGATCGTCCTCATGCGTGTGCGCGTCGTGGAGTGTAATCGGAGGCCCGAGGTACAATGTGAGCGTCTCGACTTCGGCAGTGTGTACACCGTCGGCGTGGGCGAGATCGAGCGTATCAGCGGCAGGAAATAGTGCGGGCCCGGTTCCAGTGCCAAATATGAGGGTGGGATCGACGCGGGCGGGTGGGGCACAGAGAAGCTTGGGGGTCGCATCGTTTAGTGTGTTCAAGTGGTCAAGGACGCGGTCGAGGGCGTCCGGGCTGACATGTTCATGCTTATTCTATCTGGGCGTTATTTTGGGGTGTGAGAATGGCCTTTGGACTTACGATGAGTATGAGGTCAGTGTAAGAGGCCTGCATCTTTGCAGTGGGCGATGTATCTTCATAACCAGCAAAATTCTCGGCATCGACGACAGTGATGATGGCATCGAGGTTAAAGTCTCCGCCTGTGGATCGCTCGAGCTCGCGGATCTGAAAAGCCAACGTCGCAGGAAAGGCAGAACCGCTGCGCGAGGTTAGACAAGAGCGGATTATCGGAGGAGCACGAGACATACGAGCATTCAATTATGATACGGTCTGGATGGAATTTATCACGGATTTCCAGGAGAGCCGTCTGCATCTGCCCAACGAGCACGCAGCACCTGCACATGGTCAATCAATCAACGAACCCCAGGCAGAAAACACGAACATGCAGCCATTGAGAATCTCGGAGACGCTGGTGAGACTGGATTGGGCAGCGAGCTTGCTGTCAACCTGGACATCGCCGAACTCGTTCTTCAAAAGTACGACCTTGTAGTCCTTGGGCAACTGTGGCAACAGCGAGAGGATGATGGACGTCTTGCCTGCGCCCAGGAAGCCGGTGAACACCGTGATCGGTATCGCCGACATCGCAGATGAGAGCGATCTGGATTCTGGATTCTGGATTCTGTGTTTGCAGCTGCTTCCACAAACACTATTTTAGAACAGTTTAGAATACAAATTTCTGATTCCAAGGGGGCCTGCATCTCGGGGCAAGTATCGGTACAAGTACAACAACAACAGCGGTCCTGTGTGTATCTAGTATATGCGACGAGGGAAACAAATAAACGAAACTGAATGGAACAATGCTGGGGTAGGGAATGATGGGATTGAGAAGAAATCTGGTACAGTCTAGCGGCGAGGCCGTCCAATGGGCAAGAGCAGGGTGAAGAAACATGAGCGAAAATGGGGGCTGTGGAAAGAAACAATCCATGTGAATGAATGCAAGCCTCCAGGGGCACTGTCAATTTAATATCCTCTCCATGCGTGCAAGTACGCCGTCCACCCCTCTAATAAGGAGTGTAATTTGTTTTGGTACGAGTCGTGCGCCTCTACGTGCGTTATCACGATCCTCTTGTTCGCTCAGCGCGCGTTCGAGCGCAATAGGGAGGGAAAGCGTGATACGGGTAAGCTGAATAGTAAGCCTCGAGCGTCCCAGGACATCAAAATACGATAGCTGGCGGAACGCGTGCTGCACCTCGAGGAGGCGCGCGAGCTCAGTGTGGAGGGCATAGATGCACGTACGACATGCTATCGAGTGTATCAGTGACGAGTTTTTTAATCCGGCCCAACAGAAGACGCACTGAGGGCGCGCTCACGAATGGCTTCGAGAGTGGCGACGACCGAGTCGATGCCATCGTCCCCGAGCTTGATAGATGGGTTGATCTCGTTCATGGCTCCTGTAAAGCTGGTCAGCGAACCCTCAGGCGTGCAAGATAATGGTATTTACGCAAGAGCGTCCGGATAACCTCCAAGTCGCCGTCGAGAAAGTCGTTGAACACACCAAGGATGACACCACGGAACGTCTCATCTGCATGACCTGGCGCGCGTGTATCAAATGAGGTACCAAAGGGCGAGTCGGACGGGCGAGTGTCGTAGAGGCGGCGCGATGCCGGCTTTGAGAGGACGTCATACGCAACCGCAACCTTTTGGAAGGCGTACGTCGCGTCAGGGTTATTGGGGAATTTACTAATGATAAGCGTCAGCGCGGGGTTCAGAAATTGAGAGACATGCGGCCAGGGTGGATAAGATAAAGGGAAGAGTGTATAACGTCATACCAGGATAAGAGTGCCGATGATAACGAAGTCCTGGATAGCGAAGTGACAGTAGAAAACTCACTCTGGATGGCACGCGCGACTCCGCGCAAGGTACGCTCTCCTCAATGTCATCCGGTCAAGCCGTGGAGACTTTTTCACGCCGAGAATATCATATAAGTTGGTGAGGGCGAGAATTTGGCGCATAATATGTGCCTTTTCATGGTCGTCCTTGCAGTAGGCATTTTCGTGTGATATTTGGCATATGCAGTCACAACGAGAGGGTGAGGCGGCATTTGAATGATCGCAAGAGGAGCTACGAGGTGACGAGGATGGCTCGGCGACCCAAGTGAGATATTTGCGCTCGTAGGACTCGATGTCGGCGTCTTCTTGCTCGTCGATGGGCAAGTAAAAGTAAGTGCTGGCTGTGCAAAATTCGACGTGAGCCTATTGCCCTAGAAACGCAGCGCGACGATGGGAATACACACCAGTGGAGAGAGCGTAGGACCACATTCTGCGATGCACGCTACTGGTGGTATAGTGATAAAAAACGACCCTCAATACGGCCGAGAGAATGTGTAGTTCAAGTAAGTGCACATGGCCTTCGAAGGAAAGAAAAGAAGATAACAGATTCTTGAGGCACACCAGCCCATGTGATAATGATAAAACATAGCGCAATTCAATTCCGTTTTTTTAATTTAGACTTCGCAAACACGTGCGTGCCTCTAGTCTCCGCGGCAAACATCGGCGAGCTATCCTCAACTATTCTTCCTCGCCTCGAGGAGGACCACAAGTGACAACCAACACCAAATTCCTATCTCACATCAGGTTTTCATGGGCTATGGACGTTATCTTGGAGGAGGTGTTTGATTCAACTGAGACTTCTACGAGCCCCGTGCCAGTCAGCCCGTTTTGCCGATAGTGGAATAACAGGGAACAAAGCAGTGACACTGACAGGGGATTCCGAGCGTTGGCCGGCAGAATGATAACGCTCAATAACGTCATACGTGCGGTATGTCGCAAGCATCAACGCTGCCCTCCGGCTCTGTCCTCGCTGGGCATACAAATTTACAGAAGAGAGGTGCAGAAACATCGCGTGAAACGCAATTTGCAAACAAGGGGCCTGCGCGCGCCACAAACTCCTCTCCATCATCCACAACAGTTCCCAGAGCTCCTAGTGCGGCGAGAAGCACGTTCAATGTAAGTCGCGTGCAAGCAGGGTGAACTCCATTTCAGGCAGTCGTCATTTTGTGTATGTTTTCTAAGCTGCTTCTTCGGCCAGGCCTTTTGTTCACATGCCCGGAGTAGCACAGGTACCGCAAATGTGCGATCTAGGTTCTCCTCCTGCCTTCCCTCGCCGGCCGACGGGAGCCCGCGATGTGACAAATGAGTGTCCAAACCTTAGACCAGCTTTGACCCCAGTGTTTTACGATGGATGGCAGGCCTGCCAGATGACTGACAGCTGCGAGCTGCGAGCCGTCCATCCTATCCGGAGTACAGCCGCATTTCTATCTCAAGGTATCGTTCAGGCCAGCGCATATGGAATGGGCGCACCCTGCACATGAGGTCGTTGGTGTAAGGATGCAGTAGATCAAAATTTGGTCGAACGCATCATCGGGTGGTAGTACTTCCCCTTTGCTCTAACAAGTGGGTCAGCATCGGATATATAGGAGTTATATATAGGATACAACGCACGCGGGGGGTTTCCAAGCATTGTATCGTCAGACGCCTCATCACGCCGGGCGAGAGTAGCCCAGAAAGTATCGGGTTTTAATAGGAAAAGATATTCGTAGACTCGTAGACCGTAGACGATGATGGAACTGGATCATGACGATCTATGGCCTGGTGTGGAAGTTCTCGAAACATCGAATTCGAGGTAGGGCCAGAATATGGACCTACAGAGTCAGTGGCTCTCCTAGGTAAAAGAGACATTCGGAACCGGATTGACTGGGATGTGGACTTCTGGATCTGCCCCACGAAGACTTTCCATCATAGTTGCGCTTGATGGTAATGATTGAAGAAGAGAAAAATAAAATATATAGAAGGCTTTCTGGATTTGGACTTGGCATCTGGAACAGCCTGGAGCGTAGATACATGCGAGTGGTGGTGACGACTCGCGAACGTGGCTCTCTTTGATCCGCCCAAAACCTACTTATGGAGATAATCACTGATCAATTTCTGGAACCTAAAGGTATCTAGGACTCTAGGCCCGCGGTCGGGCCCAATATCGAGCAATGCACCTTGCTGTTTTCTTGAAAAAATGTCAACTCACCTCCATCCCTCATGGTTTTTCATGCTTGTAGACAGTTCACCACGCTCCCTGCTGACTGACGCAGATAAATTGGGAGAGTCTTGTTGAGTAGCAAGATCGTTGGACTTAGCCTAACACTTTTACTGACCAAATCATTTTTTTTTTGCACAGTTTGTGAGCCGGCTGCGATCCGAGAAATTCCACGTGACCTGTCCTCCTCCTCAGGCTACGAAATTTGGCAGACAAATTTCTTTTCCCACCCACCACCCCTTGATACTCTGTCTTTACCCCTTTCCAGTCGTTACATTATATATAAGATTAGGTACACTGTGGTAGATGAACACTAGCGAGGCCGTTGGGTGACCCTTCCCTGTCCCCATCGGCCTTGCGACCTGGGATCTGGCTTCGCCAGTTCTCCCACACCCATCCAACGTCTTCATCTACTAAAGCTCATGGATTTCGACCTCGACACAAGAGTTGACTTATAGTAACGTTACAGCCAGTGCCAAATTTTCAGTGTGTACGTCATCATATTCAATCACTACACTCTTATCTGATCGAAGCCAAACTCCTTTTCCATCAACTTGAAGTGAGCGCTTTGAGCTTTAAGCCTTACACTCTGCATACTGTAAGCAGGATTTCATCCCTCAACTAGCATGCCTGATTCTGTCGCTCGAAAAAACCCCTTTCCTAATTGTCGCGGCTTCTATGGCCGTGAAGAGATGGATCCACATACGCCCACAAAAATGGTGTTGTATGTTGCATGACTCAGAGTCACTGAACTCATGTTACAGTGGACAGCTTTTTGATTACCACACAATTAACGATTTCCAACGCTGATGTCAGTGATGATAACCCCCCGCACCGCCATGTACTGCCTCCATCCCCCAACCGAGGTCTTCAGACTCCGCAGCCTTGAACTGGCCATGGCGCTCCGTTTTTTTCGCCCTTTAACACCGGTCGATATCCGGATCCGTCTCTGACCAGCAATTGGTTACTTATGCTGTGGACAATGACGAAGCAGCAGTGGCAAAAAAAGTACTGCTTTTGTGCGCTGCGTCCGACGCGACGCGTATGAACAATTAATTTCCACTATAAAGACAGCTGCCATTTCGGCTAGCTAGGCATTTAAACCTCAACGTGAAATAAAACGTACGCTATCAAAACTCGCCCACGCATCACTTGCTATTTTGCATCAACTCCTCACCATCGTTCAATAGTATACTGATAATGGCCGTGGATCAAATTTATCCTCAAAGTCACTGCAATCAGAGACAAGTTGGGCAGGAGGAAAGGCAATACTCGGGTGCGTCAGCTCCTTCTATCACCTTGAATTTATGATTGATATCTAGGGTCCCAGATGAACTCGTGAGTTCGGATCGAACAGGGCACCAGCCACTCCCCAGTCTAGAACCCTTTCCAACAGTCAGCATCCACCACTCGGCCTCCCTTCCAGTCCTGACGACACAATTTAAAATAGATATCTGCAGAAGAAATTCCTGAACTCGATTTGATGAACCTTCTCGGGGCCGGAGAGAGCTTTACCAACTATCGCACTATGTGGCGTGGGGGTGCCGCAGTTATACAGCAGTTCCATGGAGGAAATGGGGAAGAGGTAGGGCTTTAACGAAAAGTATTCTGGAAACGCTGAAGTAATTAGTTGCCTAGGCATTCAAGGAACACTTGGACGTCCTTTCGTTATTGAGGCAAGTCCTGGATCGGCCAAAACATCGCACATAAACTCAATCGGCTGGTAATTTAGAGATGCGACTATCCCCTTGCCTTGGGTGCTTGGGATATCCCGTAAAATAGCTGAGCCATTCATTCTCTACAATGCGGGTAGGTCAAATCGCTGTGTAGTAAATGATGATGGCATGCTGACAAAAATTAACATCAGGTGCAATTGTTGATGACCTTGGACCACTTGTCGCGGCGTCGTTGAATGCCTATCTACAGGTAACATTAAAATTTGGGTGACTTCGTATATAACAAAATATCTGTGTGCAGGTACAATTGCGTACACCAAAAGCAAAATGCATGGTAAAATATGACATGTGGCACCACGCGAACAATATAAACAATTTTTTCCGTCATCTGGGCCGTGAAGTATATATTTTTTTCTGAAATCATTTCTAGTGTTGCTGACACCGTCCAAAAACAGTCATTTGAGCAGATTGTATGCTCTATCTAATTCCACAAGATCAAGATAGCGATTACATGTATATTTAAATGTGGCTTGAATTTTATGAATGTAAGAGGAAGAGGCTGGATCATACGGCAATGTCTGCATGTTTGATTAATATAAATTTGCTGCTTTGTCGAGCTGAAATGCGCTCTAGTACCCTTTGACAAGCTTCTTTAAGGTTTCAAGGTTTCAATGTTTCTTTTCATTCAACCGTCTTGAGGCATTATATCAGGCCCAGAAATCAGTCCTTCAAGCTGCTTTGGGTGAGGACGGACGAAAAATTGACGAAGTACTAAATCTTACATCACTTCAAGCTTCAAGTGTGAAGTGACCATAATACATACGCCATTCAGGCTTCTTATAATGCCGAGAGGCACGATTATAATTAAAGTGTCTTGCATGTATAACATCCTGAAATGCATTGAAGCACACCCGGATGTGGGTGGCAGGTGATAATTTTAGAATCAAATAACAAGCTCAGATTGTCAGGAGTTTAATACACGAGCAAGATACATATGGCCTGAATATGGTGCTAAATGGTGTAGGGAATAATGAAGTAGTCTGCATCATCCCCTTCAGCCTCCAGGTATGTTGCCTCTTTCAAAGGCTGAAGAGGAGGAACGGCAGCGTAAAAACAAGCAAGTTTGGGAATGGTGTTATTTTTAGATAATTGTGTTGAAGTGTTTAATCCTGGACTGGTGGAACATTTTTGAACACTCTGAATTATTGAGCTGCTGTAAAGCCATATTTAAATCAGCACACTACATATTGCACTTGGTGGGCGAGGTTTCGCAGTCAACTGAGTCCTCTTGAGTCCTGGCTCACATATTGATGGCCAGCTCTGCTGCCGAATGCTTGGTCACCTGGGGAGATCACTTGGCCATGCAAGACGCACATGGCCAGATCTGTATGCTCAATTGGTGGATTGCCCACCTCTTGTGCAAGACACTGTACTCATAGTGAACAAAAGTATTTGTGCTTATATCATAAATGTGTCATGTTTGTTGTCGACTGGCCCCGCCTAACCTCGCATTGACACAGGAAATGTGGACAGTTAATCCTAAGATTCAAATATTATATTGATACCATTTATAAGCATGTATATGTAGCATTAAAACTGGGTTTGACCTCCTTTTGCTTTCAAAACTGCAACTCCTTGATCAGGCACAGAGTCAGTGTGCTAGTTGATGGCATCAATCAATATCTCATCCCAAGCATCGCAAACAAATTGCTTCTCCTGATCAATAGTAGTCTG
>JABCKI010005832.1:0-36355 GCA_018282025.1 Sphagnurus paluster
TGAGGCCTACCTTGTATTTAGTATATATAGAGCAATAGAACAACCTAGAGAACTCAATCTAGTTCTCTTAGGTTTTCCGCCTAGTCAACTGCATTCTGGTTCTCTCAGATCTTGTGTCTAGTCAACCTATTCTCCTTAGTCTATCTGAGTTCTATTCTATTTTTAGTGGTGTCCTAGTATGTCCTTGTGATGAAGTGTTGCCCTAACAAACAGAACTCCATGGCTCCACACAAACTCTCTATTATTTGAAGCCATCAAGTGAATTTAAAACATTAGTGATCTGTGTTAAGCTTCTCTTTGTGAATCTTCTGAATCTGGGCCTCAAACTCATGTGCTTTTTCCAACTGACCCTGCTTCCTATATGTAGCTGCCAAATTCTGCATGATTTCAAGGGTTTCAGGGTGATCTGCACCAAGCTTCTCCTTGTGAATATGCGGAATCTGGACTCCAAACTCTTCAGCTTTTTCCAAGTTACCCTGTTGATAATATGTGAATGCAAGACTTTGCATGATTTTAAGAGTGTCAGGATGATCTGTGCCAAGCTTCTCTTTGTAAATACTCAGAATCTGGGTTTGGAGCTCTTCTGCCTTTCCCAAGTGGCTCTGCTTCCTATATATAACTGCAAGATTTTGCATCATTTTGAGAGTTTCAGGATGATCTGTGCCAAACTTCTCTTTGCAAATATTCAGAATCTGGGTCTCAAGCTCTTCCACTTTTTCCAAGTGGCCCTGCTTATAATATATGACTGCAAGGTTTTGCATAGTTTCAAGGGTGTAAGAATGATCTGTCCCATGCTTCTCTTTATGAATATTCAGAATTTGGATTTGAAGCTCTTCTGCTTTTTCCAAGTGGCCCTGCCTCCCATATGTCACTACAAGGTTTTGCATGATTTCAAGGGTGTCAGAGATGTGCCAAGCTTCTCCTTGCAAATATTGAGAATCTGTGTTTGAAGTTCTTCTGCTTTTTCCAAGTGACCCTGTGCCCTATATGTGAATGCCAGGTTTTGCATGATTTCAAGAGTGTCAGGGTGATCTATGCCAAGCTTCTTTTTGTAAATGTTCAAAATCTGGATTTCAAGCTCTTCAGCTTTTCTCAAGTGACCCTGCATCCCATATGTAACTGCCAGGTTTTGCATGATTTTAAGAGTTGCAGGATGTTCTGTGCCAAGCTTCTCTTTGTGAATATCCAGAATCTGTGTTTCAAGCTCTTCTGCTTTTTCTAAGTGGCCCTGCTCTCTGAAAGTATTTGCAAGGTTTTGCATAATTTCAAGAGTCTGAGGGTGATCTATGCCAAGCTTCTCTTGGTGAATATTCAGAATCTGGGCCTCAAGCTCATGTGCCTTTTCTAACTGACCCTGCTTTGCATATGTAACTGCAAGATTTTGCATAATTTCAAGGGTCTCAGAGTGATCTATGCCAAGCTTCTCTTTGTGAATATTCAGAATATGATTTTCAAGGCCTTCAGCTTTTTTAAAGTGACCCTGTTGATAATATGTAACTGCAAGGGTTTGCATAATTTCAAGGGTCTCAGGATGATCAGATCCCATTTTTTCCTTTCTTTCTGTTAATACTTGTATCAGCAGTTTTTTACACTCACTCCATTGTAAACATCTCATGTATATCAATGAGAATGTCTCACAGTGACTGACATCTATCAATCCAAGATTTTGATACTGTCGCAAGTGAGGCAACAGTCTTTCACAATATTTGTAGTCCTTTTCTATACTCCCCTCAAAGCAAGCACCTTTCAACAACTGACCTGCACAGGTTCGAGCTTTCTCTTGCACCTTCTTGTCCTCTCTATCATAGCACCATTGGTGTACAAGAGGATGTATACTAAAGGAACTTCTTGTCAGCTGTTGGACCAGAGAGTATGACTCTAGGACTTCAATAGTTTCCTCTAACACAACATCCCACTTTTGTCCCTCTTTGATAAACTGTGATAAAAATTCTGAGGCTAGATCCATGTTAGAGTCCTCCAATTGTAAATGTGCATTCCTGAATATTTCCAATGAGATTTCACTGCAATGAAGAAATGCACAGACTGTAAGCAGTTCCTGAGCCATTTTCTCTAGCTGTAAGTGACTGATATTCCAAGTGGCATATACTAATAATTTGTATGCATCAATTGTTTGATACAGCAGCATTGTCTGATATCTCTTTCAATCTTCATTATATCTTGTGAGATATTCACTGATACTTATACCCTTCTTACAGATATATGATCCTGCCTGTCTCACTGCTAAAGCTAGATATCCAAGCTCTCTGACAAGAATTAATGCCTGTTCTGTATCCTCTTTATCTGCATCTATTGTCTTGAACAACACTTCTACTGCATCCTCAGGAGCCATTTCATGGACTTTGAAATTGTATTTTGGTGCATGCATTTTGCAGTCTTTATTTCTTGTTGTGATGATAATGTTTCCATGTGCACATGGAGGAAAGAAGTCTACCAGATTCAACTTTGCATCATCAGCATTGTCAAATATAATTAACCATTCTATCTGTTGGTGGCAGAACCACTGAAGACAATCTCTAGATGTCAGACTTTCAAGATTTTCTTTTTTAGCTATACTAGTTAGAGTGCTATCAATTCCCTCCTTAGTTGAAGCATTTATCCAGTAGATGTTGGTAAATCTTGATCCAAAATCCTGAAGAAACTTAAGTGTGATCTGTGTTTTTCCAGCACCACCAAGACCATGTAAAACATATCTCCTTTGTTCTTTCAGACTCACAGAAGATTTTTCAGAATCAAAGCATTTGTCTAGTGAGGCAAGAACATCCTGTCTTCCAGTAAAAACATGGGTTGGAGCTGGAATGCTTTGAAATGCTTCTAGAACTGCTACAGTTTTTAACAAAACAGGACCATCTATGAGGTCTAGTAAGTTCATATAATACTAGATATGTGTAAAATAAACTTACTTAGCTTATTAATGGATATAGCTTTAGGACATTTGTACAATGCTGCTGCTACAGAATCCAATTTTTTTCCTGTGCCTGTTAGCTGAAGATAATTATATGTATGTGTTGTAATCTCTGAAAGCTTTTCCCAGTCCCTGAAGTCAATGTTCTGATGGCCCTGTTCAACACTCATTCTAGAATACACTGCAGAGACATTCTTGAACAAATAGTCCATCTTTTCAGCTGTCTTTTCACAGCTACTAGAAATCTCCTGAAGAGCATCAATCAAAGTAGAATCATTTTGTCTTATTTTAGAGAACTGCAAGGCAATAGGACCAGGATGACCAGAACCAAGACTGACAATACAAGCCACATAGTGCAGAGGAAAGATATTCTGAGCCTCCTTTAGAACCAGTTCAACTGGATTACTCCAGCCTAGAGAAGCCCCCAAGAATTCCTCTTCCAGTCCAGGTTCACCTATATAAACAGACTTGAAGAACTTAGGAGCTGCTGTAGTAGCTCGAGCTGCTTCTACTACTTTACAGTTAAAGCCTTCATTGGCCTCAACTCTATAGGAGCTAAAAAGGTGGGGTTGTATCACACTAGCTGCTGGAACAGCAACTACAAAACTAAAGAAAGAATCAGTAGTGACAAAGATAGAGATATTTTTTGCAAACTCACACAGAGCAGCGGGGCTGATCATTAACTCTCATTAGAACATCTGGAGCCAGTCCTGCTGATTCAATAACATGTTTCATCCCTCTCACAAGTAGTGGCCTTGAATACTTGATTGCTGCAACCAAGCTTTTTCTGGGAAAAGACATGCTTTGTCAGTGTAACATACTCCCGGATAGCTTGGTCAATTGGCATCTCAAGCCGGCCAAGCATGAGTGCAATAATCCTATGGTGAAATCAATCAGCATAGTCATCATGGAGTACAGCGACACTCACCCTCCAGTTCCAACACCTCCGATGAGGTCAAAATAGTCACAGGGTCGTGGAAGAGAGGAAAGTCCTGCAATGTTTTGGACTCTGCTCATGATCTCTTTGATGATGAGGAGTTCAGAGAGGCCGAGTATGCCACCATCATCTATGATCAGCCAATGTAAGACTCAAAGCTCAAAAGATCACACTGAATCGGCGTACCCAGGGCCAGCAACCGTAATCCTCGCTGATCTAGGTTTTCAATCCGATTCTGCATGTTTTTGGCTACAAAGAAGAATTCGACGGTGTTGAGAATTGAAATCGCGACGGTAGAGTTCTTGTCAAAGTCGCATCGCGGCCACATTCCCACGGACTGATGATATACTCCCCGTTGAAACCAGAGACTTTCCAAACGTCCATCGTCGATACAGTTGGTATTGCTCGTGTCTTTTCCGGTTCTCCTGTAGGCTGAACGTGACCCTGGATGTAGCCCTATTCCTAAACCACCCAAAGAGCAATCGAAAAACACCACCAATGCGCAAACACCTGCCTGACAAAAGTTCGTATGCCTCAGATATTACACAATAGTTCGCCCTAACATCTCCAACAGGTGGTCGAAAGCCGACTGGACAGAACTACAGGTTGCCAAGAACTGCAACCAACACAACACTCCAATTAAAACAATAAATACCGAGATCAAGAACGCGGCCTTTGTCAAGAACTGCAGCCATTTCGCATCGTGAGTCGTCCCACTCGAGCCCGTCCGGCGATGCCGCTTACCGTTGAATTTTCAGCAGCATCCTCCCAAAGTGTTGCAGACACCTCAAAGCTCGCCATCTGGCGCTGGCCTCACGCGAGGTCGCTGTCGATTGATACTTGAAAGATCTTGGGGCAGAAAAACCTATGACCGGTGAAGGAGGAATGGGGACGTAGTGTATCACAAAGAGTGGTAAGTGCCCCGCCTGCCCCACCTATGTTCGTGGCACGTACCTACATACGTTGCCCAGCACATATGCCCCTTCCGGTCGACCTCTGCCCTCGCCCTCGCCTGGTCGGACAGATTGCAAGACCCTGACGACAGAGGACTTGGGCAAGCCACGTATGCCCGGTGGACGGCGCCAACGCTGCTACTTCGCGAGCAATAATAAATATTTGTAGATGCACCTTCAACCATTAGACCATCTCGGCACCGCTATAACACCCCACGCATAGCGCGCCCTCCGCTCAAACCAAAGCCCCGGCCACAGTAGAACTAATCTCTTACCTGCCCTCCCGGATTGCCCCACCGCGCTCCTATCATCCGTATCACCCCCCAGTCCACATCCCTTTGTCTACATCTACCCCAGATCCATCTATACGATAACAGAACCGAGAGCGGTGGGTGCGTAGACAACACCGCCGCGTTGAGAGCTATCTTCACAAAGGCAAGTTTCATACCCATTTGCGATATCCACTCGCTAAACGACACCTACTTGTAGTTCTTGGGATGCAAGACTACTGATGGCACTTGTATTTTCATATCTGCCCTCGTCATTTCTTCTCAAAGGGCATATGAGGTTGAGCGACTGCGCCCTGGTTCGTCGAGGAGGCGCGGCTCCCCGGGCTCTGTCACATGAAAGGGCTAAGGCTAGTCCAATACACAGTACTGAAGTACCCGATCTCCATCTCCCCTCCCTCATCCGTACGCTCTCGTTTGCCTCGCAGCGCTCCTCACTGTGCTATCCTGCGCATCATCAAGAATCCTTCGACACACAAGTTACATGCTGCCACTACCAGCGCTTGAGATATTTCGAGTTCTGCTAGTCGTGTGTGAATTAGTAAAAGGTCAGCCTGTGTGCTCCCCCATTTCGGCCTACGATATCAGTGATTGACCGAAACACTACAGGACACAGTACTACGTCCAACTCGCTCCCGCTTCAACAGTGTCTTTCGCATCTCATCTTTGGCTGGCCACTGGTATACGTGGGCGTGAAGGGAAGGGTTCAGAGTATGTTGAAGTTGTGCACGTGTTATGCCATTCATGGAGCAACAAGTAGACGACAATGAGATGCTTAAGTTAATGGAGTGGCCCGTGGCGACTACACGGTCCCGTGTTAGATATTACGAACGCGCACGAACAACCAAACCGACTTGCGTTTTTTGAGATACACTTCGGATGTGATACCGTGGCTTTGGGCTCAGCTAAAACTCAGAAACATTGTCTATTGACTATCTGCTTCATTTGCGGGGCTCATGGCAGCAGAGTTCGTCCTCGAAGGTTTTGAGATTCATGAGGGGCCTGATGTGGAGCGGCGTCAGGCCGCCCTTGAAGCATTTAGGCGGGTCTGTTGGCATAGATCTGTTCAACAATTTCTACAATGGTAGAGCCGTTCTGGTACCGTAGAGGGGTAAAGGGAGGGCACATCATATGGCAGCGAACTTTGCTTGCTGGAAGGGAGGACCTTGGCGGAAGCTAACCAGGAAATGTTCAGCCACGGCTAGACACAGGAAAACATTCACTCATAATGTCATAACTCATCAACATCCACCAGCACCGCTGCCCACTATCTTGCCGGTTTTATCGCGGTGAATCCCATGAGCCAGTGCCAGCGCTTCAATGACTTTTGCAGTTCTCTTGAGATAATCTTGGAATACCGACGGAGTCTGAAGATTCAGAGGACCAAATGGTTGAACGCTATCATACGTTCGGGTCCGTATGGGGCTATCTACATGATAAAGGACAAGCATAGAGGCAGCAGAGCGTATATTTGGCGTTACAAGTACTGAGGAGTTGTTCTCTTTACATGGAGACGAAGTGCTGCGCTCTTGGGGGACAGGGCTTAGAAATTGGGGTTTCAAAGTTTTGTCCAGTATGTTCGAAATCCATCTTTTCCTGGCAACTCGAGAGCGAAGCTGATCGCTTGTTCAGGAATCCCCGCGTCACTCGTGATCCTATTTAAGGTTCAAGACGATACATCGAAGTTGATTTAGACACGAGATGCTGTAAGATCTTGCGGCCCTACTGTGTTCTCAATGCTATTTAGGTCACGGTGGCCTAGATTGACTGTTTATCTCTCACCCCCGCAACAGCTCTACTATCCTAGCGACTCACAATGAATAACGAGCCATTACATGAGGCATCTCCGCCCACTCAAACTACTACAGCCCAGTCGAACATCTTCATCTGCGCTCCTTGTAACCTCCATCTACATATCAAAGCGAAGGACTCCCACCTGGCTGGGAAAAAGCATGCCAATATGACCGGGACCGTTCCACTCTCCACATTCATCTGCGCCCCTTGCGGAAACCTTTCCATGAACATGAAGTCGAAGAGGGCCCATCTCGCTGGTAAAAAACACAGAAAAAATGCCGGTGTTGTCGCTGTCTCAAGTCCTACCCATCCGCCGGTGCCTCCGCCCATCGGCCTAGCCGAACACATCCCAGTTTCTATCCAAAGTGAGTGGATAGTAGTCTTTTTTGGCGAGATTAGTGATTAATCACGCACTGAATATTCTAGAGAGTCTGCCCCTCAAAGAAGTTGCTTCAAAACGGAAAAAGAGTCACAGTGTGAGTGCTAGCCATAACGCACGTGCGTCTGGGAGCGTACCCATTGCCGGACGGGGTGGTGGTGGTGGTGGCGGAGGCGGCGGCGGCGGCGGTGGAGGAGGAGGTGGAGGTGGAGGTAATGGTGGAGGAGGTAATGGTCAGCGGGTTTTCACTGGCTGTGTGACAAGTGTCCATTAACTCTGCATATTTCCCAGGAAATCCACCGAGGCAAAACCGACCCCGAAGACGAACTCGCCAGGAGCTCCAGGAGGAACACGAAGAGATGTTAGGTTTGATTAGGGACATTGATACGCAATGGGGAATGATCCCTCATGGAGGAGCATACAAGGAGAGTAACCACTATTTTGGCCCAGGGATATATGACTACTACTAGTTTGATTTACAATGTTCTCGATCATAGATCATATATGTCTACCTAGCCCATGGATACGATATATCTTGGAAGTATCATAGATATCTTCAAAAGAAAGTTGCTTTGGTGCCACTCAATGGCAACTACGGGAACGTTACAGAGCATATCAACACGGTTCAGAACCTGAACAAGCTAACTCACGCCTAGACCGGTCACTGTTCCCTCCGTGAGCCAATCCACTGCTCAAGTTTTCCGTCTACATAAGTGGTCACCAGTCAACCCACGCTAGCGTCAGTGGCCGCAAGCACTGAAACTTTCCAATAACAGGCAGAACGTGTAATTTGAGAACGGCTAGTTATACTGTACAGTCGTTCGTGGATATTCATTAAATCGTAATGAGATATGGATACAAACTACCTAAAACACACACCAAAACCCTACGCATAGCCAAAGCATTTTGGCGAGCAACATCAAAGAACATTAGCAACACCCCCACCCATGGCACCAGCTATCTCTGGGTTAAAGCGGCCAGCAACCAAATTATTCAGCTTGTCTTCTTCTGAATCCAACCTGCGGATAGTAAACCAGAACACCACGCCGGTAATGCCAGCCAAAACACCCATAACGCCGTAATTCCACACGAGCAGTGGGTCTGCAGAAAGTGCTGGGAACAGAGTCTTGTTAGTCAAGTGCTGTGCCAGACTGGTGAGTATTCAACACGTACCGACGAAAGCCTCGCCAATGGCTGAAGAAATGGCCGACATGAAAAGGAAGACCGACATCACGAGCGACCTCATGTTGACCGGTGCTTTCGTGAAAGCGTACTCGAGTCCTGTGATGGACGCAAGAATTTCACTGAACGCGATGAGAACGTATCTGATGCCCAGAAATTAGTGAAATCGTAACTATACTAAAAAATGAAGACTGACGATCCCGTCTGTATCCAGACGTTGAGCGGAGAAACGACCGCGTTGCCTTCTGCATCCTCGCAGGTCGAAGCCGAGTAATGACAAGGGTTGGTCTAACAATAAACGATATCAGTCTTGAAGCACGTACGAAATAGGTGAATTGTTACCTTGTAGACGTAATGTTGCACGACTAGCGAAGGGAAAGAGATTATTTGAGATTCCAAACCAAAGTGAAAAGTGAATCGACTCACCTGCAGCCCAAACCATCGCCGCAGCACCAGTGAAAAACCCGGCAGTAACCTTCCTGAGAGCGCTGAAGTTCCATCCAGCGCGACGCATGGCAGGGTATATCTTTAAAAGTATGTGTTCATGTTTGTTTCCAAGAGAAAGTAAAGAAACAAACCAAGAGATCACAGATGGGTATGAAGATGATAAGTGCGAAGGGGTCAAGGTTCGAAAGGACGTCATTCGGCAAACCATGTGTCGACATGGTCGCAGCCTGCGACGTCAAGTTGTTGTTGAGTTGACTGTACGTGAGCCCTGCAAAGACTTCAGTCCAATTCTCCGAAAAAAACTGAGAGGAGACAATTACAATAGATAGGGTACCAGCAGAATACACCGCAAGCCTTCAGTCCACGACGGACTTCGTCGACCCATTGGTCATCAAACTTCATCCATGCAGGCTTGTCAGCGCCCTGTTTGCTGGGCTTCGCATTCTCCCAGAAATCGTCAGCGGTCAGCTGCCGGTAGGTCCGGACTGGGTTGATACTCCATCGGCCTTTGGCCGCGAATCTCCATAGGCGCAGGGCGCTCGCGAGGACCGAGCCAGTGGGTGGCGAGCGCACATAGCGGTTGCGACCAAACCAGAGAACAAATGGGCATATAAGGAAGACGATGGTTGGTAGAGTATACGCTAGCCAAAAGCCGACATACTAGCTTGACATCAACAATCATAGCAATTTAAAGAAGAGTCGAAAAACAAACCTTCTCTGAATACGTCATTCCAATTTGACCAACGAGCGCACCGATGTTGATGAAAAGGTAGAAATACTACCCAACATTGATCAGTGAGAGAAAACTGATAGCTAAAGACAATGTGTGTTACCATGTAGACTCTTGACACAGTTAGGGATGGGTCAACGACAACTCGCTCCCCACTCTTCGTCGTGATGACAAACAATCGGGTCCTCTTGTACTGCTCAGCGACCAGGGGCGAAATGTTTGCTTTGAATAGCCCAGTGCCGAAGCCAGTGACAATCAAGCCAACAACGAAGGCACCGATAGCGCTACTATGCTCAATAACACCCGGAACAGCGGATACGATGAGGATGATGTGTCCCACAAGAGCTATGGCTACCGCGATACATATCGTGTTGAACCGCCCGAGGTACGTGTCGGCTATATATGCTCCAAGAAGAGGCGTAACATAGCACCTATCAAGGTTTGAGTAACAATCGAAAGTGGTTTCAGATCGCGTACCAGAATTGGTAGAAGGTTGTTAAACCTGTGGACCCACGCTGGCCGAGCCCGAGAGCTCCAGATTGGCCATTGGCAAAGCCAGCGCCTGTGTGAGAGCCCGGAGGGAGTTTCTGCTGTATGAAGTTGGTCTATAAGGATGTGCGTGAGTGACTTGTTACCTGGGCCTATTTTTGCACGTACGAAAACAACCGAGGATCCGTAGAACTGCACAACTATCAGCAACCCTTCCATCGCAGAAGGTACATACGACTTACCGAAAATCGTTCCGCTAGCTCAACGAAAGCGATTACTGGAGAAAAGAGTGAGATTTAGGGTAAAAAAGGATAGCTATGGAGCTCACAATACGCGTTCCAGGGAATGGTGTCAGCAACCCTCCTCAGCGTCAATCGCTCCTCTTCCGTCGGAAAGACCAAGCCATCATGAATCCCATCCTCCACTGATAGCTGCTCGTCTTTCTCGGATAGGTCGCGCTTCTCCGAAATGTCCTCCTTGATGGAGTCGTGGCCTTGGCTCGCCATCTCGTTGGTGGGTTCCAGTATACGCAGAGAGTGCAAGGGAGAAGCTTGAACGCTAACGGGTGGCCCTGACTTATAGATGTGTTTATCAAGTTTAAAAAAAGAACAAGGGGCGTGTACGTGCCATAGCCGAACTATTCTGTGCTGAGTGAGGAGCTTATGGCCGCATTGGTCACTCCCAAAACAAGATATGGCGATTGTTTGAAGATAGGACTGATTTGCTCGTTTGCTCGTGTGCTATCAACGGAAAACTCATGCATGCAGGGGTAATCTGTTGAGTGTAAAGACGAAAACAGGTTGGATAAGTTGACGGAACTTGGTTGTGGCACTGGTCCCGCGACAGTCGTCCACAAGGTAGAGGAGCAAGCCAAAATTAGAATGGCAGGGTTTGGGAAATAGAAGCGCGAAAACGTCACACGTGGAACTGAGTGGGCAGGCATGTGATGCGGTCGAGAGCTTCAGAATTGGCCATTGTATCAACATGATAGACTTGGACGTTGGTGGCGGTTGTGAAAGGACTGGAAGAGTGATAAAGATAGTGACAACATTTGACTGAGCCTATGGTATCATTCTGAAGTAACAAATTATCAGCATCAGCAGGCGATGCTGAACAAGGTTTCGGACACCCATGGCCGAGATAGTCCTCAAGCAGCACAAGACCATGCAGAGTGGGTGGAAAATTTAGCGTGTCTATCTGGATGGATAGTCATCTAGATGAATTCTCGCGAGTCGAGAGGAGGGATTAGAACAACGAGACCTGGAGATGTCAGTTAAGTAAAGGTTGAGTAAGGGTATAAAGGAAAAAGTGGTGGGGAATTTGAACACATGGTACCTCGAGGCAAAAAACTTGTCCTTCAACGTGATTTTCAACTTCGACTAGAAAGGACTTGGGTCGTCAGATGAGCAGTTATCTCTGAGGTACACTTTTTAGTAAGGTATTGGTAATGATAGAAAGATCTTACATATTATGGAAGTTTGTACGAGAAATTCCAAGATAATTCAGCGTATTTAAATGTTGGGTTTCAAGAGACTGAAGGTAATGCTTCTAAAACACGTAGAATTCAGGCGGCCGCGTAGGTCGTATTTAAAGAACGAACTAAGCAAGAGAGAAGCTGGTTTTGAAGTTTCCCCGGTGCCTGGGAGCCTAGTCCCACCGCCGAGGTAACAGCTAGGAATAATCAGAACGCAAAGCTAGGGGGATGCGGGATTGTCGGAAGATCCACCCCGTGTGGGGATGCGGGGTGAGACACAGAACCCCAACTCAGTAACCTATTTCATGGCGTTTGCCCATTGAGATTCAGGTACTCGTCACAAGCCATCGGACAGCTGGGAACCGGGGAGAAGATTACAGGTGTTGCAGGCACCAAATCTGTGAGAAGGAATGAGTCAGTAAATTCATAAGAGACCTGTCTGCGCGTCAAACGTATTCAGAAAACCATTTGACCAACATTTGATACTGAAGAGGGCAATTACGCAACTTGGACCTTGATCCACAGCGTCATGCTGACGCTGGACACGTCTATGTAGGCATTCAAGATAGTAGAGATCAAGCAAAGTGTCCCTTAATGCAGAACTCAGAGGTAGTCCTAGACGTGCCCTGTGAAGAGGTGAATAAGTCATGTCAACTTCAACCCGACACAAGTATGCATTGATGATTGAGGCAATAACATGAGGTGGTGGGACGCAGTCAAGGTCGTGTGTCACTTTACACTGATTGTGGCCAAGGAGTCAGACTACATACCTAAATTGAGCGACGGCGGGCCGATGACGGCGACGAGAAATTTTGGAAGTATTTGGGAAGTACTGTTAAACTCTGGAAACCTGTTTTTGCACTTCCGCACGTACAGTATCGACTCTGAACGGATTTTTTTTTTTTGATTATTGATTCCCTTTTTTGATCTCATATCTCTACGGCGGGCAAGTGGCGGGCAAACAGGCGCTAGCCCGTAACGGTATAGGCCGGTACTTAGATCCGGTCCTTAACCGAGGCTTGACTCCGTCGAGCAAAAATCCGACCATGTAGCGCTCATCTATCGTAATCATGTCGTCTACCATCGTCTGCCAGAATCCCTCCTGTCCCAATGGCAACCCAGCTTCTAATCTTGAATGTCCTACATGCCATAAGTCCGTCATATCTGGCTTGTAGTCTGTGGTCGTTCTTACCCATGTTAGACTAGGACTGAAGGGATCATTCTTCTGTGGACAGGAGTGCTTCAAGTCTGGATGTGAGTCGCCCACTCGCATATTTGCTGAATACGAGTTAAAAGCTGTAATGCAGGGGTAAGTCCATCTCGGTAAAAATTTTGAAGTTTAAAGCTGATCTATGGGCGTTTCATAAGAAACTCCATAAAACTATCCATACCCTAGCGTCCGGCAAGATGGAAGGTCAGAGCGGCACCCTTCAGGTCAACAGCATACACTTATTTGCATGCACGCAGACGGAACGTATAACCCTTTCCCCAACTATCCCTATACAGGTTCGATGAGGCCCGTCTACCCACTATCCAAAACGCGCATCGTTCCTGATCACATTCCGCGCCCCGATTACGCTGTCGGTGGTGAGTGATTAGAGGTATCGCAGTTATCGCATGTACAATAATTGGCATTTATTTTACAGGCCAGCCTCTGTCAGAGATCAAGCGCTCTGGCCAGCCTCCACGGATACTCAACGCAGAGGAGCAGGAAAAGATGCGCAATTCTTGTCGGGTGCGTCATGTTGTAATCCCACACCAGACCAGATCTTTGATGTAACAGTTCCTCAGTTAGCGCGTGAAGTCTTGGACATCGCTGCGTCCCATGTTCGTCCGGGAATCACAACCGATGAAATCGACGAAATTGTCCACCAGGCTACAATCGAGAGGAACTCTTACCCATCCCCTCTGAACTATCGTAATTTCCCCAAATCTGTCTGCACGTATGTCGGGTTGTGTCGCACTCTTGTTCTGTACTAATCCCGCATTAGCTCAGTAAACGAGGTCATTTGCCATGGTATCCCTGATCAGAGGAAGCTGAAGAATGGGGACATTATCAACATCGGCAAGTGCACGTTTTTGATTTTAAGTCACTTGTATTCAAGATCTTGTTGTAGATGTATCTCTATATTTCGAAGGTAGACCTTGCGTGCTTCCATGTGTTGTATGTGTCTAACGGAATCCTCAAGGGTATCATGCCGATCTGAACGCAACATACCCCGTTGGTGAGATCGACGAGGATGACAAGAAACTTATCCGTACCGCGCGTAGCTGTTTAGACGAGTCGATTAAAATTTGCAAACCCGGTGCCCTAATCCGCGACGTTGGTAAAGTCATGTGCGCCACAGAAAAAACCTTATGGCGCTATCAAGACTCACTCTAGACATTTTAGTGAACCTATTGCCCGTGCCAACGGTTGCTCGTCTGTGAGGACGTACACAGGTCACGGCATCAACAACCTTTTCCACTGCTCAGCGCCGAACGTGCCTCATTACGCGAAGAACAAAGCAGTCGGCACCATGAAACCTGGAATGGTGAGTTCCCATGGCTGTTGCAGAATCACCGACTGATATCACCCTGCCCGTAGGTATTCACTATTGAGCCGGTATATTTTGGAGGGGTTGAAGAGTAATGTCGCAAGCTAATATGATTTACAGATGATCAACTTCGGCAGCAATTGGGGCGAAGTTCACTGGCCGGATAACTGGACAGCAACCACAGTTGATGGCAAAAAGAGTGCACAATTCGAAGAGACCCTTCTGTAAGTGTCCTGGCGGGAGACATAAACCTTGTCTGATGTCTTCATACCAGAATCACTGAGACTGGGGTGGAGGTTTTAACTGCTGGAAAGCCCTTCGAGCTGCTATAAATGTCAACATCAACAACAAAACAAAAAACGGTGGAAACGCTCTCGAGACTGGTTGCTCATCAGCGCCGAGGTAGTCCTATACGCGTCCTATGGCGAGGTCTGCACGTGAATAAGTCGTGTCAACGTCGGCATCGACGTACCTCTATGGATGTATTGAGGCAATAACATGAGTCGAGCCGCATTGAAGGTCATATGTGCACTTTGGTAATGACACGATCATCTTCAGGAACAAAAGAGAAGATAACGACGGGTCAAGATTAAACAGCAATCTTTGGCGACGTCTCCGGAGCTTCGTACAGCCTGCAGCCAAGTTGACTAATGGTGGGAAGCTACATTGAGGTCCCCTGAGAAGAATGGCGTCCTCGCACATGCTGCGTCGGTAATAGCACGAAAAGAACATGATCTCGAGAGTCGATTTGGCGGTTAAACCGGAACCCTCTCCATATGTTACGGCGATGCGGACCGTCGTTGAAGATCGTGGGTTCGCAAAATTGAATCGGTGGAGTGATATGCATCGGGATGCGTGTTTCGTGTATCGATGAGATTATGGAGTGAACTCTTTTTCCAAATTAGAGTCACTTGCGATATAGAGATGTGCACTGAAAGTAAATGGGGAAGGCGTGAGTAGCGATATAAGATTTTAGGATGACTTCGCTGAATTGTCGGTGGTCGTGTCAATTGATCGACTATCGACCATCGACCTGCAGCGGATTGGGGTGATCCAAATTGATTGGGGAGCTAGGAAGACCACATTTTTTTCGGTAAAGAATGCATGGTCTGCGGGGGTGCATCGGGCAATAATTGAAGTCGTAGAGGTCTGGAGTGAACGTGGATGATAGTCGACTTGAAATTAAATGTTGGCGGCCGCCGGCCTCCACCGGCCCGAGCTTTCCCCACCAACCGCCACCACCACGGCACATAGCTCCAAGTTCCAACCTAAAACTATAGCTTGGATTATGGGTGAAAGGGAAAAAGGGACCTGGTATGTCATTTTTTGTCCAAAGCCCTCGGAAAGCTTCAACCCAGACAGAACTTTATATGAATCTTGGTGCTCGGAGACACGGTAGATACATCTGAACCGAACCCTGTCCTGAATCTTCTTTTTCGCTTCTGGAACCCCTTCTTCCCCGGATTATGACCACCATCTAATGGTCCCATGAGATCTGTGAAGCGCTGTGTCCCGTCTCATGACCCTGGCCAGTCAAAGACGGCATCTCATGGGCGGTACTTTTCAAGGGAGTCCACCACTTCTATAAATTCTTCTGACTTTGGGGAAGATCCTCCTTGCTCCTCTTGCCCCTTTCCCACCCGACCAGTGTTCTAAACATGGGTGTAAGCTCTGGCTTCGTTTTTAGGATCAAAATGGAATTCTTATCGTCTTGTTTAGTACAGCGCTCGTATCGCCTCAAATCCCGTAAGTCGAGGTGTCTTTTACCCACTTCTCAGCGCTGACAACGGTTTTAGTATGTGGTGGGATCGTTCGCATGTATCGGCGGAGGTCTTTTCGGTTTGGACATCTCGTCCATGTCGGGTGTGCTTAGCGTATGTACCCATTGCCAACTCTAGGTTGTATCCATCTAACGTCGCGGATACTGTTCAGAACAAATCGTACCTGGACACCTTCCACAACGTGAGCTCTGGACAATATATCATCTGCTCATGACTGAAATGAGTTTTTCATTCGAATAGCCCGGACCTAGTGCGCAGGGTGGTATCGTCGCGGCCATGCCAGCCGGTTCGCTTTTAGGTGCACTACTGGTCACCCAACTAGCAGATCGCATCGGACGCAAGAAGACTATCATTCTTGCTGGCATGGTCTGGGTCATCGGTTCTATCCTCCAATGCGCTTCAGTGGTAAGTACACCTTGATATGTTGGGAATAACGCGTATTGAGATATCTTTAGAACCGCGCTATGCTTGTGGTTGGGCGTGTCATTGCCGGTGTCTCTGTTGGTCTCTCTAGCGCTGTTGTCCCGATCTACCAGTCCGAAATCACTGCCCCCTCTATTCGTGGACGCATGGTATCTCTGCAACAATGGTTTGTCTCTTACACGTGCACTTATCTATTATGGATATCTGAAAACATTTTCCAGGTCGATTACATGGGGTATTCTCATACAATACTTCATTCAATTCGGATGCTCTTACATCGATGGTGCCGCTTCATTCCGCATCCCATGGGGTCTACAAATGATCCCTGCCATAATCTTGAGTCTCGGAATGACCATGTTCCCTGAAAGCCCTCGTTACCTCTTCGATCAAGGATTGTGAGTCAAGTCAGCCCCATATCATTTCATCCAGATTAACCCATTTACGATAGCGAACAAGAGGCGCTGCAGGTGCTAGCTGATCTACACGGAAACGGTGACAAGTCCAACGAGCTCGTCGTTTTGGAATACGAGGAGATCAAACAACAGGTAGCAAAACGTCACTCCATTCCGAGAGACCTCTCTAACTCTGCCCTGGTAGGTCTACTTCGAACGCACAGAAGGCGCGAAATCCTACCTCGATCTCTTGAAACCTGGAAACCCCCGCCGCGTGATGTTGGGATGCTGCCTCCAGATGTGGTCTCAATTGAGTGGAATGAACGTCATGATGTATGTTGCCTTTCTCCGCTCGTATACGTCTAAGTGCTGACAATCTTCAGGTACTATATTATCTACGTTTTCCAGGGTGCAGGTCTTACGGGCACACGCAGCAACTTGATCGCCGACGTGAGTGGCCCCGTTCGATGCTTTAGATTTCAATCGAAAAACTGACTTTCTTCCCAGTCCGTACAATACGTCCTCAATGTCGTCTTCACCAGTACGTCCACACCAACCAGCTAGTTGTTTTGGTACTGACAGTTTTCGCTAGTACCCGCGATCATCTACATCGACAAGTGGGGCCGCAGGCCAATGCTCCTCTTCGGAACATGCGCCATGGGCTTCTGGTTGTGCTTGGTTGGTGGCCTTCAGGGACGCTTCGGACATTGGGGTGATATCGATGGCAAACGTACGTGCAAGTGTCCATCCCGGTTTATTGTAGAACCTTATCAAGTGTACTAGCAATCTGGCTTGTCTCTGACAACGATGCCGCAACCAAGGCCATCATTGTGTGCTCTTACCTCTTCGTCTGCAGGTAAGCCGAGAACGAACATTCTCTGCCATACTGCAGTCCCTAACCGTACCACAGTTTCGCTATCAGCATGGGTCCCGTTTCTTGGACATACCCCGCCGAGTTGGTACGTTTTTGCATCGCGCTATATACCTGAAATCGATGTTGAACATTCATGACTTTCATTCAGTACTCCTTGAAGATCCGTGGAAAGGCTGTATCACTGGCAACCGCGACGAACTGGCTCTTCAACACCGCCCTCGCCTGGGCCGTGCCCCCCGGTCTCGCAAACGTCGCCTGGAAGACCTACTTCGTCTTCGCAGCGTTCAACTTTGCCGCGTGTCTCCACGTGTTCTTCATGTACCCCGAAACTGTCGGCCGGACTCTCGAGGAGGTGGAAGAGATCTTCCAACAAGGCCATGTATTCTCGGCCTGGAAAATCGACAAGAACGTCGGAAAGAAGACACTCCAAGATGTCGTGGGCAAATCAAAGCCGGTGTGTTCCTCTCCTTTTTTGGGTGTCCTTCGATGAAACTGAGATTATATCTTGTCAGACTGAGGAGCGTCACGAATCTCTCGATGAAAAATCTTCTGCATGAGCGTCATGATATCATTTCATTTACGATTTCACCCATGTATTAACGATAGTTTTTTCTCTCAACTCTGTACTTTACCACATTTCATGGTTACGTGATGAGTGACTTGGAAGGGACAAGACTTGTGCAAGCATTGCCTGGTCTTTCAGACAAATGAAGGGGCTAGCAGATAGATCGCGGATCAACTACATAAAATCACAAATATATAGGTATTACACGGAGCACAAGTATTATTCCTACAGCAGGGTTAATCATCTTCCAACATCAAACCACCACCTCTCCAAAAACTGATACACCGCAGGCATGAGAGGCATAAGCACGTCCACCTTACTGAGCACATCCCATGCCCGCGCAAGGAGTCAGAAGAGATGATACCTCCCCCCACCCCCACTGCCCGCATTCCTCCGCTCCACCTGACCAACCTCTTCCACTTCGCCCTCCCCATCAAGCTCCATCCGCCCAATCACCTCCTCCGAGCCCTGCCGCACATACATCCCCGGCGGCGGCCCAATCCACGCCTCGCTCCTCGCCCTCTCCCTCTCCCGTTCTCTCTCGCGCTCCCGCGCACCACTAAACCTACTCCCACCTCCGCTCCCGCTCCCACTCCCCGCGCCACTGGCGCTGCCAGTCCGACTATGGCCCTGGCTCTTCTCCCGCCCTCCACCAAGCCCCTCCAGGCTCTTCAAGAACGTCTCGTTCATCCGCCGCAGCCGCACATCGACCTCCGCTTCGCTCGTCAGCATCAGCCCGCCCGGCGGGGACTGCGCCTGGCCCGGGCCCGGGCCCACATCCTTCCCACCTGACGGCGACGACTGCAGCGGGAACGGCCTATGCGGTGACATCGGAGGTGGCGATCCCTCGCCTCCTTCTCCTTCTCTTTCTCTTTCGTTGCCTTTCTGCTCCTGCTCGTCCGGCGACCGCTGTCCCGAGTCCCGGAGAGGCTCGCTCTCGAGCGCCGGCGTCCGCGCACGCCCAACGAGGGGTTTGCGCATGTCGATGTCCTGCACGAAGAGCGAGATGTCCTCGTCCTCCGAGCGCACGCGCGTCCGCGCTGGAGGCACCGGAGACGCGGGTAACGCGCGTGCATTGAACGACGTCACGGAGGGCGAGGGCGAGGCGGGGAGTGCCCGCGGTGAAGGCGACTGGGGTGATGCGTGTGCCGGTGTTGGTGCTGGTGTCTGGGGCTGCGGAGACGGGGCGTACCGGTGCCCGAACGAGCTGGAGTAGCGCTTCCGGGGCGCGCTCCCGCTGGGACTGGCGCTCGCACTGGCGCTGGCGCTCACTGCTGGGTCGTCTGGGCTGTGGTGGAGGGAGCTGCGGCGGGAGAGGGACGTGTGGCGCGCGTGTGATGGGAGGGGTACAGCTCCTGCATGGGGTGAGTTGGAGTGCGATAGTGGAACGTCGGGGATAACGGGACCGCTGATCCCCCGTTCGCGCTCGTACAGTGCTAGACGCTCGGTAAGACTTGATGGTATACCAGAGCCCAGGCTCGAAGGTAGAGTGGTACCGGGAGAGGAAGCCGCGGAGACTGTGTTTGACTTGAAAGGGAAGGGATATTGGGGACGGCGGGCTGTCGGTACGTCTTGTGTTGCTGTCGTGATATTAGAGGTATATAATGAGTTGGATGGTGAGAGTGAAGATGAACTTGAAGCGATATGCTGGTCTTGTTGATGCTCTTGGCGGAGAATTTGTGCACGAGTGGCAGAAAGGCCTGAAGGAGATGTGACCGTTGCCCCTGTACCCGAAGAAATAGCAGCGCGCGACGTTGCTAAACTCAGAGGAGGTTGACGCGCAGCAGAGGCGCCGCTCAATGATGGCCGGGGTTGGTGTTGCGGTGGCCGATTAGCGAGAGACGACCGAGGAAGTGAAGATGTTGTCGCTGGGCCCTGGCGGTCCGCAGGAAGAGGAAGGGGAATTCCTGTTGTCCCAGATGTCGAAGATAGTGACGTTCTGATGGCACGCGGGGGTGAGCGCGGGGGTGATGCGGAGGCAGAGGCGGAGGTAGAGGATGCCGAAGAACGCAGCTGGTTCTTCGCGAGTGTTGGTGTGAATGGACGTTGGTCTAACGAGAAGAATCGTGATGAAAGGAGGGACTCGAGCTCGTCCAGCTGGAATGTGGGAGAGGAGAGGTATGTCGCAGATAGCGCTAGAGATCCCATCGGATGTGGAACAGGCGGAAATGTGTGAGTCTGGGAATCCGAGTCTAACAAGTCCGTTCAAAGAAACGATGATTGGTATCAGTAACTTTTACAATAAAAAAGCGGTATAAACTCACTTGCTAGGGAAAGTACATCTGGATCATGACCGTTGCGCACACGAAGGGTGATTCCTAAGCTAGGTCCACCACCTACGCGTCTTCGGAGTCGTTTGTGCAGCTTCCAAGTCGGAAGTATCCGGAGTAGAGTATATAGGCTGCGGAAAAGCGGTATTCCGTTCTTGTAGATGGTCGGAAGTGGTACATCGGCGGGTGCGTCGCCCGCAGTAAAGTCGAGGACGAATGACTCGAGTAGTACAAATCGTGGTGTTGGGTGTATGCGGACGCGGGAGGAGTCTGGAGATATATGAACCAGAACTTGGTTGTGCGTAAGCTCCGGTATAGTAAGGAGGACCTGGATCTCAAGTGGCGGGGGTGGCATTGCAAGTGAGATAGCCTTGTATGGTTCTCGCTCTTCCTTCGTGAAAAGCTCAGAGTCAGGAGTCTCTAGATTGAACTGAAAGAAAGAATATATGAGCAAAAGCTGTATGAAGCGGACATAACGATCACAAACGGACCCATTTATCAAGCTTGGCAGGCAGGGGGTTGGTCGTACGGGCATGATTGACAACGTAGAATAGTTTCGTGTAGAAGTGAAAGGCAATCTGGTCTGCCCTCTGGGTGTCAGACGAGGCCATGGATGCAGAACTTGAAGGGCTGATGTTACTAGAGCCCCTGCTAGTCACAGCACTCATGTTGTGCTCATGGCTGTATGCTCGAATCATTGTCTCCATTAGGTAACACACCTACTGTCCCTGCACTGCCACAAGTCCGGATCCTCTTCGCTTCTTCCACCTTCTTCCACAACGACGGCCTTCAGTCCTTATCAAACTAGTCCTTAATCGCAAGCCGTCAAAGCAATTGTGGCGCATGTGATATCATAATCGTGGATGTGATTCGCAATCTTGCTCTCAGGCTGGCGAAGACATGTAACCCATCATTCAATTCAACTTTCGGAGACCCACAAACATTTCAACCCTTTCGAAATGTATTGCGAAGTCCTCTATAATTATAATCCTGACATCATTCTGATGTTACCGCACTATGGGGATAGAAAGGCAACGTGTGGCTTGGTGCGTCAATTCACTAACAATACTCATCGTGCAGGTGTGAACAGCCCTCGGTTTGCCGTTTTAGAATTTCCACCGTTTCAACGCGCACATATATATTCAGCGAAAATTTGCCACGTCAATCAGGCATGATAATCTTAATCGACCTGAAATATTTACGCTCTCCCATGGGCTAATCTACGGCCAGTACTACCTTTCTTTGCTGCTGCTATACTCTAGAGGGCCTAGTTTCCTGTTGGTCAAATAGCAAATCGACTCGACCCACCAAAAGCCGATTATACGGAGGTATGGATCATTTTCGCGATTATAGAGGTAAGTACGCACGCATAGGGTCAAGGTGGGTGATAGTGATCTTCGCAATGTGAAAATGGAAATATAATTAGAAGTTAGGATCCTCACATCTCAAAGATATATGCATATAAACAAGGCGAAGCTGGCTCATGGGATACTAGTTAGTATGTTAATTTTTGCGCATACTTGTATGAAACGTGTAGTATGCTTACCAGCTTTGAGCCTTTGACGGAGATATTAGATCCAACTCCGTCTCAAGTGACAACCCTTCAGAAAATGATTTTCGTGCCTGATCGTCCGCTGTCCAAGTGAAGCACGCTGCGCAGTGCGCACCGCACAGAAAAGTTAACCGAGACTTTGACGACGTCGATCAGGACAACTAGTTCCTCGAAAGTTCGACAGTGGTAGAACTTGTCAGAAACTCACTTGTTGTAACCTTGACATCATGGACATGTTGGCCTTGGTATCTCCGAGGAGCGTTGTGGGCCTTGTCAATCCCATGTACTCGTCAAATTAACACCAGTACCTATTCATTATAAGACTGTGAAGAGCACATTTGACAAGAAACCAACTGCAAGGATACCCAGCACTCACTTGTTGGGTGCTGCTTCGAAGGATGTGTGTAAGGCTTGGCATTGTCGACGTCGGCAGGTTGGTTTATGGCATGTTCTGCCGCGGAGTATTTCATGGGTTGGTTTCATGATGCCTTATATGTAGACGCTGGCCCCACTACAGTGCGACTCCGATACTGGTGATGCAATAAACATACCAACAGCTTTTTCGTTTTCTAATACCATGGCGTAAACGAATTTGGTACAACCAAAAGAACTAGCCTCGTTAGAGAATACGACGAACGTTGCAGTGGTACGAAGTAAGTTGACAAGTAGATCTCGGAGTATGCGCCATCAAACTAATCACCTCGCGCGAACCGGAGCCAAACGCCGCATAGACAGCATCCTGTCAAAAATGAACCCATCTTTGACTTGTCTATATAAGTTCCAGTACACAGTCGCTTCTAAAATAAATCGGTGTTTCTTACTTCCTCAATGTTGCGCCTGCGCTCCATTAACCTATCGTCGATTAAGACGACCAAACAGTTCGAATTCCTCAAAGCCTCCGCCAAACCCATCCTACGCGCTTTCCGTCTTCCCCATGCCGAGCACGCAGAATTTCCCCGCGGGAAGCCGACAGTTGTCGAATGGGCCAACAACCTAATCACGCATTACATCGCTGAGGGCGACAAGGAAGCTGGGGATGCCCACCGGCGCCGCATGGGCACGCTAAAGCTCAAGGAACTGCGGTGGTACAAGGGCGCCACGGGGATTGAGCACGAGTACATTGTCGCCATAGTCGCGGACCCCCAGCATGGATGCGAGCGGTTCATCCGCCTCGACCGGGCGCGCGACGACCCTGGCGTAGACGTCGTATTCCCCAGCACGAACCACCTGCGATACGCCCGGTCGTCCGAGTCGTTCGCGTCGTCGCAGTCCTCCTTGTCGTTCTACGAGGAGCACCCCGAGGTGCGGGACGGGTGCATCGACGCGATGTGGGTGCTCAACGACCTGCCGGACAAGGACCGCCTCATCGAGCGCTCGACGTTCCGCGCCTCCTGGAACGGGTACAGCGCCCCGACGCTCCTGGACCTCGCCATTCTCGCGAAAGTCGTACACGAGAACAACAACTACCGCCTGTGGCCGCGCCAGTGTGTCTGGTTCTCGACGATGCTCGTGCGCGTGCTCCAGTCGGATTTCCGCCACCAGGTCACACACCGAGACTCCTCGCTCACGTTCCAGAACTGGATGATCGAGTTGTTGGGAGAGGGCGTTGCCGCGTCCAAGGCGAAGGGGATTTATAAGGAGCAGGAGCAGGTCACGGAGGACGTCCTGGTAGCGTATAGGGCTAGTCGCGAAGAGGTTATGGCAAAGGTACGAGTCCCCCCTCTGTCTGCTCCGAGGGCTGACATTTCACCGCCTTCCAGATTGAGGAAGCTGCGACTCGGGTATCGAGGGAGAGGGACCGACATGAGATCGTTGGCCAGGCAGTGGCACAGCGGGATGAGGCGGCGGCGATTGCAGCGGCAGCGGCAGCGAGTTCTGTCGAGGCGACCGCTCGGGCAGCCGAAGCTGCAGCCAGAGCTGCGGAGGCGGAGGCAAGGGCAGAACGGGAGGCTCGGCTGAGGAAGGAAGCGGAAGAGAGGGCACACGATGAAGCGCGAAAGAATGCTTCATCAGAAAGGGAACTCAGAGACCTTAGACGACGCCTCGAGGAGCTGGAGTCATCTCGTAGTCGGACAAGGAGACGACATGACTGAATTTTTTAGAGGAAAAAAAAAAGCCAAGCCTTCGCACATCTCATCGACATCACTTGCATTGATACCAATTTGCATCAACATTTACACATCGAGTTTCTTTTGTTATAGCGCTATTATGGCTTAGAACAGTTTCAGCATCATGTATACACGACTTGGGTGAATGTCATACCTTTCTAATTATTAATTCCGAGAGCACAGCAGACAGACTGCGAATCCGAGCTACACCTTTTTTGCAAGTAACAACGCAATGGGCCATTCCACCGACACAAACTCATCAACTCCGAAGCGGCCTCCATTTTTCTTTACTTCATCTCTAAGATCCTTCCAGAATCTGACCGCGATGTCCCCGCCCGTTACATCGACACCATTCTGTGCAGCCGAGAGATCCTCGGGAAATCGACCATCAACTCGGTCCAGATCTTCCGGAAAACGTTCATGGTAATTCTGTAAAGCACTCCACGTCCTGAAGTAGCCAAGCAGATCCCTCCAACGCATATTCGACTTCATCTCTACTGGTCTGACCTCTGACGGAGATGGAGGTGGAAGATGAGTAGGATAGTACGGCCCTACGGAATTAGACGAGAGCAATGACGATTAGTTTGCAGTATGACAGGACGGCGCATACCCACCTGAGAAATAACGCCTCTTAAACTCGCCTAGGCCACCGCGGACCGACTGCATTTTCGTAGGATCCGGGACATCCACCAGCATGTTTTCCAAGATGGTCCTTCCGGGACGCTCGAAATATGGCCCCACTCCTGCTATAGGGTCCTGCCCTTGCGCGTATGCAGTAATAAGCGGGGTTGTGGAGGGATATTCGGACAAACGAAACTCTGCATATGTCTAGACGTCCCAATCAATGCGTCTAGCAAGTGAGCAATAAAATGGTCACCCACCCAGAAAGCCGCACTACCTCCTCCGCGCAGGACTCGATTGACCTCAGGCCACACTTTATCCCAATTAAACCAGTGACTAGCCTGCGCTATTGAAGTTGAAAGTGAAAATTAGCAGACATACCGTCAATGAGACAATGGTGCAAACCTGAGATGATGAGATCGACACTGTCGTTCGGCAGGACATTCCTCAAGTCCTCCGAGCGGCCTTGTTGGAAAGTAAGGGGCTCACCCCTCCATTTGGCTTGTGCGGCCTCAATCATGGGCTGCGATGGGTCTATTCCTATGACGGAAGTGAACTTGTCCTTCAGTTCAATCGTCGCCTGTCCTGCATATACAACGCATCTCCGGATATTAAAAAAAGGAAAGAAATATATACATACCCGTTCCACAACCCAAGTCTACCGCAACCTCCCATGCCGCCTTCTCCGACCGGTGGTAATCAAATATTTCCTGAAAAAGCTTTTTGGGATATGTTGGACGAAAGGAAGAATAAACAGAGGCATTAAAGGCCCGTTTAGAGAACGTTGCCATGATGCAGATGACGGTCAGCGTCGGAGGCCCAAGGACCGACCCGGCCCGTAAATCTACCGCACACTTTGAACTTGCACCGTGTATATTGAATGGTAAAACATTATGTATATCATAATACAAACAGTCTATCTTCCCTTCATTCTTCAATCCCCCATTAAAAACACATTGTGACCACTTCAGGCCTAGAGTTTTTCCCGAAGGCGCTTCTTGAGGGTTGCGCCGTCTTCAGCAAACTTCAGGATACCCTCGTAGAGCTTGTCGGAGGCCATCTGGTCCTCGAGGAGGGCCCAGCGGAACTCAGGTTCGTTGTCAATGAAGGAGACTTTGGGAATGAGATCGGCTTGAGCGGCTAGATAAAAATCCGGGTTATGAGTGTCGGTCCGACTTATCCGAATTTGGGGGGATGACGTCACCTTTATTAGCATCAAGTTTCCTGGGAACAGGGTCCGTCGAGTTCTTGAGCTCCTCCAATAAAGACGGAGCAATTGTGAGGAAGTCAACACCAGCAAGAGCCTTGATCTCTCCGACCTATATAAATAATTTTAGCACGTAGATGACTCGAAACAATCAAGGGGAACATACGTTACGGAAAGAGGCACCCATGACGATGGTGTTATAACCGTGTTGCTTGTAGTAGTTGAAGATCTTCTTCACGGACTGAACGCCAGGGTCTTCATCACCCTCATAGTTCTTTCCAGTGCTCTTCTTGTACCAATCAAGGATCTTTGGGAAGAAAATTAGCAAACGTGCATCGGAAATCGGGATCAGCATGGGACATACACGGCCGACGAAAGGAGAGATCAGGGTAACCCCAGCCTCTGCGCAAGCAACGGCCTGGCCGAAACCGAACAAAAGGGTCAGGTTGCAGTGAATTTTATCGTCGCGCTCTAGTTCACGGGCGGCCTGGATACCCTCCCATGTCGAGGCAATTTTGATCAGTACGCGATCCTTCTTAATGCCTACGGACTCGTATAGCGCGATGAGCTCCTTGGCCTAGACATTGAACTTTAGTTGCATATTATGTCGAGAAGCGCAACCGATTCAAACCTTGGCCTTTGTAGCCTCTTTGTCAAAAGACAGGCGGGCATCGACCTCAGTGGAGACACGTCCGGGAATGATTGCTAGGATTTCTTTTCCGAATTCAACAAGCTAACCCAAGATTTCAGTGAATTTTGGAGTCCATATAAATCCTCTCTCTGACTTACCAGCCGGTCCATCGCAGCATTGGTTTGCGCCTCAAGATCTCCACCCTTAGACTTGCCATAGGCCACGGCTACATCGATGAGTTTCGCGTAGCCAGGCTTTCCAGCTGCGGCCAAGATCAACGAGGGGTTGGTGGTGGCATCCTACAAGGAACGTATAAAACGAATATGCGCACGATAAGATATCAGACGACTTTACCTGTGGCTTGTATACGTCGATCGCTGGGATATTTCAGGGCTGGGTGAGGGCACGATGCAGATATGAATATGCACAACTTACAGGCAAAATCACCGGAGTCAGATACGACGACGGTGCCGGTTTGCTTGAGCTGGTCGAGGGATGTGGTCATGTTGGTGGTTGTGGAGAGAGTTCTGATTTTTGCCTAATTGATTTGCTGACGATGATAACTTTTATGGCAATCCCGGACCACGGACTTACTTATCGGAGACCCACACGTGATGCAAACTCCGAACCGTTATTATCGGACCGTTCTCCGCAAGTCGCTAGTCTCGCGTACGTTCCGTTCCTGTCAAGTCACAGATCGTACACAACGCCGTGGGGCGCATACAGTATGCATTTAATCATATATCTGGAACATATATAGTCTAGATTTTGGGCTGGCTTTTCATGCGAGATAATCGTACATAACGAGAATTTTACAATTATCAAGTACTACGGTGGATCTATTTATTGGTGATAACTGCTCATGATACTAATAAAGTGTCTACGAATTCAGAGCGATATTGCCGTGTAAGGATTTTAGGCAGCGATGTTGATACCAAGCTCCTGGAGCAAAGTACTATTCATCCTCAGAGTTGAAAGGAAGATCTAATATGGTCAGCCTGAGGATAGAAATAGCTAGAGGGGAATAACCTTACTTCGGCCTGAGAGCAAATATTGCCCATATTCCATTCGCTCCTCATGAGTCGCGCCAGCGGCTGGTCGCCTAACCACATCACAGCGTTGCCGTGCGTGCGGCATTTCCTCTTCGTCCACGCAGATCATGTCTGTGGATGGCGCCGGCGATGGGGTTCGGGGTGCTGGATGAGGGCAATTGGCTCGGATCCGCGCAGCACAAGTGTTTGGCCGAATAACGGGGTCCCAGTATATCATTTTTACCAGCTCAAGCGTTAAGTTCACTATATCCAAGACATCGGCCGGCAGGTGCGGTGGGCGCCGCTGTCTGAGGCACCGCCTGAACTTGATCTCTGCCTTGAGAATAACAAGAAACGGATTCAAATTCATGAACTCTGGACGAGGAAAATCAGAGGAGAACGGCGGGAAGCGAGGACAGGTTTGAGTTCCAGGGAATTCGCGTATAGTATTGTCCTCGACCGCAGAAACGTAGGCTTTGAGTGATCCGCTAGCATCTTGATTATACGCCACCATTTGAGTCCCTTTCAAAAGCATATAATGAGGGTACAGGGCCACTAATTCGAACTGTGGAGTAACCGCCGGGTTTCCGAGCTGGAAATTCACCCAGCTAACGTCAAATCCTGGTATTCGATAATGTAAGGAACAACAAAACTTACTAATCAATGATTCACAAGCAGTCATAGCCCGTGGTGTCAAAGTCTTTCTGCCGTTTTTCATTGTCTACCTTCAACAAGTTGATGAGTTGGTTCAGTGTGTTGAGAGATCCAGTCACGGGAAAGATTGAAGGCGTATTTGTCCATTAGCGCATGCATACAACAATCCACTTGTGTAGGAAAGAATCAATATGCATTTATGCGAATAGAAAGAATGCGACGTTACTTCTCGAGATATTGGATGCGTGACCCAATTTGAACCCTGGATAGACGATGCGCATATCTTAAAGTAACTTTTCCTGTACGAAAAAACGGTAATGAAAGAACCCAAAAGGACGGATTGGAGTCAAGCGTACCACTTCTGCAACAGCTTCAGGATTTTTCCTCAGAATTAACCCAACGAACTCTTTCGTTGGTCCAACTCGGAGATTTTGTGATCAAACATGGCTCCATTCGGTCAATATTGCGCGATGGGTTTGCCCTCTTGTTGAGCTGGAGAGCGGCAGACTTTATGAGGATATGCGTATCAATATAGGTCGATTCCAAGCTCCTAACCAGCCTTCTTGCGGGCGTAGGTCTGGGTCGAAGAGCTAGAGATTGGCTGGAAACAATTCGTAGTCACGCTTGTGTATAATGTGCTTGTAGGACAACTTGGAAGTAAACCAGAGATAAGAATTATTGCCATACACATAGTTTACGTCAAGATTAGTACGCACGTTTCATTCCAATAAATTTTTGTGAAGTTTTGAGCCCTTTGAAAGACCAGCAGTAAGGCGTGGACGTCCACATATGTACTAATTGTTTTTCAAAAAATTCAGGGCATTTTGAGAGCAAGAGAAAGTAGGGTGCCCCGAGTGGCTGTGGTCATCTTGGAAGCGGATCTATCCGAAATCGTGCCCTGCGGCGCACAAAATCATCGTGGCGCAAAAGCCAATAGCGGCTCGGCTGTTCGATTATCTTACGCAGGCACTCGAGGATCCTTTTATTTATTATATAAATTTTTCAATTTACTCGATTTTTGTGTTTATGTTTGAACGGTTAAGGTTAAGCTAGGCTTGGGCGACTGCTCCGCGTCTTCAAGACTTCATGAGAAACGAAGAGAGTTGAGATGGGCGAAGAAACATATTAAAACTATTCACCTAAAGCTTCTCAACGAAGGATTATCATGGGTGGGTAATTGTAATTTCTGTCATCATTGAATTATGCGAAAACTGAGATAAGTTGTTGGAAAACTTTTGAAGGTTCCCCTCCACCAACTGAACTCCCAGTTCTTTCAACAAGGATTAAATGAGCCCGGCCGGGTGGAAATGATTGTCGCAACCGATTCGGTGACGGCCCGTGGTTACTAGGGCTCCTTAGTATGCTTCGGATTTCCCCCATATTATTACTCTTACACTTCCAGTCTTTGTTTCAACTTTCAAGCAGTATCAATGTATTGCTACCCCGCGAAATTGATGAAATTCCGCGTTTCGTCAGTACTCGTCGCCACCGACTTGAACTCGCCCTTTTTGACCCGTTGAACGGAATTTGCAACATGCCGCTGCTTCTATACATACACTCATGTACTTGTGATTTTATCCTTATATCTGTAAGCACCCCCAAAGAAAACATGCTACCTCGCGCGAATCACCCCAACGTTACCACAACGGGGTGGCGATGCCGTGAAGATAGACGCGCGCACTCTCGTGCTGTTCGTTGACGTTGGTGAATTTGAGTTCTTATCCCGCCCACAAATTCGTAGAATTTGCAGCATTCCTTCGCTGGAATTTGAGATTTTCAGCGGGTCGTGTGCCTAGCTAGTAGTAAATGCCAGGCACGCTGTTTCAAAGGTGCACGTGATTACGCGATTGCCAAAGTTTAGTCTCGCCCAATTTAGGTAAAAGGCTACACAGCCCCCTCGGTGTGTTACGAAATTATTAGATCTCTTACCTCTGCCCACTGCCTCCGCATAGCACCATACCTCATACCTGAATTTTCGCTAGAGGTCTCTCTGCTTGCTGGGATCATCGTGAATTTTTCGATCGGGACCCCACAGTGCTGTGCTTTCCAGACTCTTCCTCACGGACGCGAGAAAGTAATGCGCGGACACTCTCTCGGTGAAAGCTGCTTCAACTCTCCGTCTGGAAAAATATGGTGTTTCGTCTTCTCGACGTGATTTCGATGCTGGGGCCCCGGTGTATATACTCTCCATCTATATCTACACATGGTCTGTGACAGGGTATGGCCAAGAAGCCGGTCAAACAACTCCACCTCAATACTAGGCGTGCTTAGCTTGAAGCTTCTGGCTTCTCTTATATTTAAATCCCCCGATATTCTTCACATCTTTGAAGAAATTTCTCCCTCCTTTGCGATGTCTCGACCGGCTTCCTCAAGGCAGAATTCACCTCCTGTAATAACTCTCTATGATATTCCAGGACACACGCCCCAACCTTGGGCACCTAATATCTGGCGCATCAGGTGAGTATAAAAATCCACGAGCCATGTCATACTCATTACTTACCCACCCTCATCCCTGTATAGATTTATTCTCAATTACAAGCGGTTGCGGTACCGCACCATCTGGGTCGAATTTCCAGACGTAGAGGAAACTCTCCGAGGACTCAGCGCACCCCCCTCTTCGACGCGGAGCGACGGACGCCCTGTATATACGCTGCCCGTAATTGTCGACCCGACGCGTAACCCAATGCGTCCCGAGATCTTCGCAAACACGAATCACATCGCCGAGTACCTGGAGGCTGCCTACCCCGCGCGGCCTGTATTCCCAGACGGCTCGCGCGCCGTCCAGGCACTCTTCGTCCACTACATCCAAGAGGTCTTTGCAAAGCCTCTGCTGCCCATCATGGTCCCGCTCTCGCACCAGCAGCTCCAGCTGCGCGGCCACGGTGCGCGGGTTCCGCAACAGATGGCACCAGCACTATCAGGGCCTCAGCGTGAGCAGGCGTGGCAGGCTGTCAAGGAGCAGTTCGATTTTTTGGCTAGGATTTTGGATAAAAATTCTGGAGACGGAGATGGGACCGTTACGATGGGGCGCGAGGTTAGCTATGCGGACTTTGCGCTGTGCTCGGTGCTTATATGGATCGAGAGGATGGCGGCGCATGATGGCTGGACGCGCGTGAGGACGTGGAATAACGGAAGGTGGCTTCGGTTGTGGGAAAGGTGCAGGGAGTATATGGACGAGTACTGAACGTATCGGATTTCAATTTTTAGGGTTCTTTTTATTTCCTCCCTGGACGCTTCAGATACAACATATCGTACGCTTATGGACCTGATGCTCGAACTCCAAAAGTATTTTGATAGGTACATACCTTGGAATTTCGGACAGTAGATGATTTTGCACAGATACCCTTGCACAACCTTGAATAATTAATTCTTACTGCAAATTTGGTCACGTAGTGTAAGATGTTTTGACGCCGGGCTGTTCCTGGCCGGTCGCCGAAAGTGGGGGATTGAACTCGATGCTAGAAAAGGTACCTTATGGATCCTAGTCGATCTAGTCGTGAAGATATCATTCTTAGGAAAAAGAATGCCCTATTTAGATCCATAAAAGGTGTATGGGGAAAGTGACGAGCTCAACTCTAATCCCTAACTCATTGGGACCGATGTAGACGATATGATTAGTTCCTAAATGTGGTTTGGACAGCGCGTTTAACCTGCATAGAACGAAAAATTAATCGATTTGTATACTTTTTTGAATGAATTTGGCCCGCTTTCGTCGAGGAGGCAGATTGAAGAAGTACCCAGGAAACTCAGAAAAGCCAGTTGCGACATGAGACTACCGTGGCTTGGCGCGGGAACAAACCGAAGTTTGGGTTGAACATCACCACTAGCAACGCGATTAATGGCTCTATAACACGCTGGCGATCCCATGGCTGCTTCGAGTTCATCTTGTTCACCGTCGTCGTCTGCAGTGACAATCCCGATTCCTGGAAAGTCCATACTAAAGCGTCCACCACCCCCTCAGTCATCGTTATTCTCCCGCATCACCAGATTTCTGCCGACTCAGACCCAATCTGGTCCAGTTGGTGCTGATGATGGAAAGCCTTTGAAAAGGGCGCATTTTATACTACCCCAGATAGCAATAGTATATCCTATATCCTCGCTCAATCCACCCTCAACACCTACGCTCAAGGAGGAGAAGAAGTTCATCGAGGATCGGGAACTCGAGCGCCGGAAGAGGGTCGTACGAGGGAATTTATTGTCGCCTGGAGGCTTGGAGACAGAGGATTGGTGGTCGCTGGAGAAGGTGGAGTCATTTTATGGAGAGTGTTGTGCAGGCTGTGACGAAGAGCCAGATCCTGCAATCACTGTGGCCTTCAAGGTGAGTCTTATCTTGAAATTTGTAGATTATTTTCAATAATAACGGGGCCATAGAATGCCTCTTCAACCAGCCCGAGGTCGGTGGACTTTTCAGGGGTCCAATTGACTATCACTTCCGCGTCAATATTGTCCGATGTCTTCAGCATCGAATGGGGCCTGAGGAAGCTCGTATTTCGTGAATGTGATCTGGATGAGCACGTATGTCGCGTCTATCGCCATTCCCAAAGTCCCTAACTTGTTTTTCAGAACTTGAAGCCGATGCTTCACGCCCTGCTTATTCCGGATTCTCTATCCTTCCTCTCTCTGGCATCAAATAGAAAATTGAAGACTCCAGCTTTTCGGCTCATCGGTGCATATCTCTCCAAGGTATCTACTAATACTATCTTTCCGTGATAAACTTCTGTTTTGATATCTTGAGCGCAGACCAAAAGCCTGCAATTCCTGGATCTGTCGCAGAATCCCCTGGACAAGAAATCCATAGAGCACATCGTCGCAACTCTTACCATAGCACCGGAACCAGGACTAGTTTCCCTACGTTTAGACGACTGTGTGTTACGACCTCCCGCATTGGAAACACTGGGTGAGACTACCTCGATTCTCCAGCTCTCATATCTAACCCTAACCTTATAGCTCGAGCTGTCCGGACATCCTCCCTCCGAAATATATCCCTTCGCCACAACCGCATTAACGCAACTGGTGCTGTGGCGCTTGCTCTCATGATCCGTGACTATCCCGACGTCGTTCCTGCCGGTCTGGCTTCCCCCGCCTCGTCCTTTAGTACTCCTACCTCTTCCGCCGCTTCCTCCCCCACATCCTCTCTTTCGAGTCTTCCCGTTGCCTCGTTACCCGCCACCCCTGTAACGCCCATCCCGCCACAATCTGCTCCAGCGAGAGCAGGTCCTATTCTCCCACCACCTCGGCACCCAACAACTACTAGCCTACAGACTACCTATACTCCATACATCCCGCGTGCCCGGCGAGGCGCTGCTCGTCCCCCACCTACGCCCAATCCGCTCTCACCCTCTGGGCAGCAGATTCCAATTATCACGTCCTCTTCGCAAGGTGGCGTGACTACACGGCATCCTGTCCATCCACACAGTGCGGCACCCACAACGAGCCAATTTGAGCCGCCTTCGCGACATGAAGCAGGTCCGAGTGCCGCACTATTGGATAAAGTTCGAGCACTTGATGCGCTGCCTCGGATTGGCGCATTGCGCACGCTTGATCTCAAGGGCAATGATTTGCGTGCAAGTTATAATGATATGGTGTATCGATACCTTGATTCTAATATTTTTATCTTTAGACTGGCATCACATATATCGCTCAAGTGCTAAAGCGCAATCGCACATTGAAGGTACTTAACCTAAGTGAGAACAAACTTGATGTGTCGTGTCTTGTCGCTATAGCGGAAGCATTGGTTAGTTCATTACCTACGAGACCCAGACGATACTGATACTCGCCTGAAGAAATATAATTCATGTCTGGAGACACTGGACCTGAGCAAAAACCCATGTTCCGGGCCGAGCCTTGAAGGAATCCAGTCTCTCCGCACAGCGTTCACCCTGAACACGGCCCTCAAGCGTCTCTTCCTATCTGCGACATCCCTGAACTCAGCGGGTGCCATTGCTCTAGCAGAGTTCCTGCCCGAGTCTACATCGCTCCTACACCTCGACCTCACGCTCAACAACATTGACATCGCTGGTGTAATGGCACTAAGCTCAGGGCTGAAGGCTAACCATGTCATGCGGTGCTTAGACCTCAACATTCCGCCTGGGGATGAAGTTTTTGCTAGGTTTGTTTCCCCGTTACTTTTTGGTTACGTTCGTGCCTTACGTATGACTAGAATGTGCAGAGATATCCTCAACTCATGTGTACGGAACACCGAAGAGGCGGAGCGCATCTCGCAGGCGGGAGCCAGTGGCCGCGGGCTCGGTAAAGGCGTATGGGGGATGATTGAGGATAGTGAACTAGCCAAATCTATCCGCTTTGGCGAAGGAGAGAAGGTACGGATATTTGCCCTATGTATAGCACATTTACTCACATTCCTCGATAGTCGGACAGCGACGTTGCCGTGCGCGCCCGTGAATGTGTCGCACAGTTACGCAGCCTCCAGGTGAATAGTCCTTATCAAGCCAAGTCGCCCTTCTCTCCCACACTGAGCCGCCCCGAGGCCGTCGCCGAGGCCTCCAAGAATGCCCGCGCGATCGTCGCAGAACTCGCCACTGTAATTGAGGCTACGGACGACCCTGCACTCATGGAGGAGCTGCTCGACCTTAATGACCAACTCACCGCGCTCCTGCGCGACCTACCTGCGCCTGCTCGACCTGTGCTCACACTACATGGGCTCGGGCTCAACCTTAATGGTACAGACCATGCGAACGCGGCAGGTAACGGAAATGGCTACATGGCCGCGAACGGGTACGATGATGAGGACGAAGAGCTCACGCCTACAACGCCTCGAGCCGACAAGGGCAAGGGTAGAGCGCAACCAGAGCCGGAGGAGCTTGAAAAGGTGCTCAGCCCAACGGCCTCCCTGCTTGCAGCGGTTACACCAACGGAATTGGAGGACGATGACGATGACGAGAGTGAGCATGTGACGTATATTCCAGTAGAAACCCTGGAGGGTGCGGCGTCTCCTAACGACAGGTAAGTGCTGAGCTTTTTTTTCCCTGTGAGACGTCCTGATGTGCAACGTTGAACAGGTCCCGGAGTTGGGTTGCTGAAGAGGGAGAAGTGTTCCGAAAAGGGACGGTACTGCTTGGCCCAGAGGAGATGGAAGGCGAGTACGCTGGAGAAGATCTTCGTAAGGAGGTAAGTCGTACTGCTGTTGTTTTAGTGTGATAATTAATGGGCCTCTAGCTGCTGGAAGCGATGGTCGAGCGCCCGCCTCCCCGTCCCTTTCAGGATGACTTTTTGCTTGATAGTATGGAGCACTCCCGTTCGGAAGAAACTCCGCCTGTCTCCCCTAGCGAAAGCGAACAGCCAAAACCTCCGCCGCGGCCTTACATCTCCCGCTCCCGTTCATCATCGAACAACTCCATTCTCAGCGTAATCTCACCAACAATCCCCTCTTTGTCACCTCGCGACTCGGGTGTGAAGAATCCCCTGGGGCAAACGGGAACATCCTCACCAGTACTTGGTATCAAGCCATCGCTGTCCAGGATACGTTAATATTGTGAAATATCTCACTCCGATGGCACCTTCGTCTCATTAGACTCCTCCAGTATAATCCCCTTAGTTGATTTTTATTCGGATTTACTCACTCTATCTGACTCCCTGGGTAAGATACCTTATATCAGAAACCCTTGTTGTTCAATACTAGTACGACTGTTCCCAAATCTTGCTAATCGCCTAGTGCCTTGCTTAATTTAATGGAATGCCTGCAGCCCAACATTATGCATGTCTTTTTTTTTTTTTTTTTTTTTTTTTTAAACCAGTTTGTATAGCGCATTTAAGTACACGTGGACTACGAACGCTGTATGTAATAATAGGTAGGATTGTCCGCTGCCGATGGCTTTGGTGGTATAAATTGGAGCTTGTGGTAGGTGTGGAGGAGAGGTGGGCTTAAGACCTGTCCCTGTTATAAAACCGTGCCGAAGCACGTCAATAAATAAGGAGAGGAAAAGAAAAGGAGAAACTGAAAAAGAAATAGTTAGTATACAACTGTAGGAGTCCCTAAAAAGTGCCCTATATGCAGCGGCGGGGGTCACAAGAAAGGCGACTGGGTACGGTGGTGGCTGGGCCTTCGGTCTTGATGCCGCTGTTCAGCCGGAGAGGGTTACGCGGCCTAAATAGTT